>OVAN01001135.1:0-44610 GCA_900406275.1 Anastatica hierochuntica | reverse complement strand
GCCCGCTGTTTGATTCTACATTCTTCGTGCTACCTTTGGTCTCTGTGGGTTGGATCCCGAACCACTACAATGTACATCTGTGCGCTTGCAGTTTTATCTCGGGCGAAAACCTGAGCTACCAAGTTTTCTGGCGCCGCTGTCGGGAACCAATAGGGAGTCTTAGAACTTAAGATCATTGTGTGCCTAAGTCATTTTTCTTTATTTTGTTTAATCTCTTCTTTTTCTTCTTTGTTTTTGTGCTTTCAGGCNTGAATTCGAACCTGAACCTTCGCGTCTAGAGAGACAGAAGAAGAAAGAGAAGTTGTTGAAGGTTATTAAAGAATTTGAGTTTGCTCAAATCGTGGGTGACAATTTAGGAGAACCCATTCAAGTTCATCATAATCCTCTCTTTCCTGGAGCTCTTCCAAGAGCTAACCCACCAGCTGGAGGTGGTGAAAATGTTGGTACTCAGCAAGCTGACCAGCACCATGTTGCAGGTGCCGGGCAACAATGCACAAATCAACCTCAACAGAGGATGACTCTGGCGCAATATGACACTCCGGAGGCCTTCTATGCGAATCGTGCTAGGATTCGTCTGCCTCACATTGAGAGAATAGACTTTGAGATCAAGACTAGTCTCATTAACTTGGTGCAGCATAACCAGTAACATGGGTTGACATCACAGAACCCAATGCAGCATCTGGATAGGTTTGAAGCCATCTGCAATACTATTCAGCACAACGGATTACCTGCTGATGCTCTGAAATGTAGGTTGTTCACTTTCTCTCTGAATGACAAAGTTACAAGATGGTACAATAGCCTAGAGCCTGATTCTCTGAGGGCATGGGACGAGATCAAGGCTGCCTTCCATGGGTATTTTTTCACGAAATCGCGGTCTATGTCTGTGAGAAACAAGATTGCAGGGTTTCGCCAATTGAATGCTGAGAGTTTTCATGCAGCTTGGGAGAGATTCAGAGAGTATCTCAATAATTGTCCTCATCATGGGTTCATAGATTGGAATCTGCTCAACATTTTCTACGATGGAGTTGAGGAGAAATATCAGAACGCTATGGAAACTGCTAGCAATGGTGATTTTAGTACCAAGATTGTGCAGGAAGCTTATTAGTTGGTGAATAACATGGCGAATAGTCAGGCTAATCGCAGATCAGACTATGAGTGTGGTAGAGGAGTTGTGTCATCTGATGCGAAGAGAATTGGTGATTTGCAGTCAAAGCTCGATGAGCCAATGAGGAGAGATCAGCAGAGTGTGAACTTTGTTGGTGAGCAGAATGAAGCACTTGTGCTTCAAGAGCAGAAAATGGGACATATGTACCAGGAATACATGTCTGAGGAGCTGAATGGTGGACAGGCAGATGTGAATTACATTTGTGGTCAGGGAAACTTCGGTAATAGAGGTTTCAATCAACAGAATTAGTTCCAAAATAAACCATACAATCAGAATCAGAGTGTCTTCAACTCTGGATTTCATAACAAGAACAGTGGCTTCGGGAACAGTGGCTATCAGCAGAAGCAGTTTGGTTCAGGAGGATTCAAGAACAACTATGAGTAGGGGTATCAAAATCAGAACTAAGAACAGTCTTCTGCGTCTTCTCAAGATAGTGAGATGAAAAAAAATGCTCCACCAAGTTCTGGAAAATCAGACTAAGTTGTTGCGGAGACCAATCAGAAAATTGATGGTGTCTACAATTACCTCAATGGGAAGTTTCAGGCTTTGAGTGTTCGAACAAAGATCTTGGAAACACAAATTGGTCAGACTTCTGCGAGCAATAGAGCTCCTCCAGGTGTTATTCTAGGCAAAACGGAAAAGAATCCGAAGGAATTCTGCAATGCTATCATAGTTCAAGGCGAAAAACGATTGAAAAGTCGTCTGGGATAGAGATCGGTCGATCCCTGCCCCTGGATCGGTCGATCCATGTCCCAGAAGCCATAGAAAATTGCGAAATTTTGTGATTGATCAATCGCCTGATGCGATCGATCGATCCGGAGAAAAAGACAAGGATCGATCGATCCCTGTCCCTGGATCGATCGATCCCTGTCCTGACAGGAAGGTATCAAATTTTCTTGATGAAACGTAGTCACAAGAGGTTGTAGATGAGTATGTACCACCCCCACCTTATCTTCCCAAGCCTACATATCCTTCCAGACCCCATCGGAAGATCAAGGAACGCGAGTATGAGAAACTTAAGAATCCCGTTGGTGAATTACATGTTCGATTGTCTTTCGTTGAGGCAGTCAAGATGGTACCATCTCTTAAGAGGTACATGAAGGAGATTCTATCAAATCGCATGACCCTGGAAACAGGTGTATCAGTTCTTACTGCGGAGTGTAGCGCAGTTCTTCAGAATATTACACCGGAGAAACGCGAAGATCCTGGTCCTTTTGTTTTGCCTTGCAGGATTGGATCTCTTACTTTTGAGAGATGTCTGTGTGACTTAGGCTCTAGAGTTAACTTGATGTTGCTGTCTGCCTCGCAGAGGCTGAACATGGTGAATTATAAGCCCACGAAGATGTCTTTGATACTTGCACATCGATCAGTTCGCAAGCCAATAGGTATTCTCGATAACATTCTTGTTGGTGTTGGGAAAGGCTATGTATACACCGTTTTCGTAGTCGTGGAGCTTGAAGAAAAACCCAAGGATCCTATCATCTTGGGTAGACCATTCTTACCTACTGCTAGAGCGATGATTGATGTTTAGAATGGTCAGATTGATCTGCAATTAGGTAAGCTAGATGTGCGTTTCAATCTCGAGAAGTCAACCACGAAGCCTACCATAGATGGGCAAACATTTTGGGTTGACACATTGACTGAGGTGATTGAGGAGGTTGTTGAGGAACCTTATATTGAGGAATCTTTCCATATTTCCTTATCGCGAGCTAACGAAGAGAATGGTCAATTGAGTAAAGACACACTGGAGATAGCTGAAAAGAATGACGTCAAAGAAGTCTTGGATGGAGACGTTCATTCTACACTGAGAAAACTCAAGACCAAAAAGAAGGTGAAGCAAAAAGAGCACGATTCTGAAAATGCTGAATATAGTTCAGAGTTGACTTTGATATCTCTAGGATGCGATGGAAATGCTATTGAGCATAAAGTGAAGCGTAAGGGCAAAGTCAGACCTTTATCCAAGGTCAGATTAATCATTACGCCTGAGTTTAAAGAGAAAAGCGCAGCTGCTGTAAAGAAAGCGAAGAGCAACATCCTTGAGCTGAAGATTTTCGCTAGTGAAGCTTGCTTTGGGGCGAGTTTAGAGGCCCTTCCAGACTGATCCATCGCCACTATAGTCAGGCTCGTGACTTAGAACAAGCGTTGAGTGGCAACCCACTAGGTATATTTTTTTCATTTTAGTTAGTTTTGTAGTGTTCTAGTCTTTTGAGTTTTGGTTTTTGGTGTTTTTGCGTTTTTCGTGTTTTTGGCTATCGTATTGCAGGAAATTGATCACCAGGCAGACGGACAGGGATCGATAGATCCCTGTCTCTGTATCGATAGATCCCTATCTATTTACGTGACTATTTTATACTAATTCAGGTAAGTTTGCTTTTTTCGCGTTCTTTTTCATTTTCTTTTCATTTTTATTTGCTACTTACCCCTTCCTTGGATTTGTTTCACGCCAAGACGTTGTGAGATAAGTCTGGGGGAGGTTACTAATGTTTTGGGTTTTTTTTTCTTTTGGTGTTGTTTGAGTCATTTTTGTCTTTTATCGAGTCAGTTATGGATTTGTTTATGCTTTATGATGATTTTATACTATTATTTCTGCGCATTGCACTTTATTTTATATGTTCATTGACCATTTCATTTGGACGTTTAGCGCAGGCAAACCAAAGTAACTCATGACCAAACTCCCCACCAGAAATCTCTGGAACTCAGACTTTTATCTGAAGTGTTATTAACTCTATCTTATTTGGCTTACTAGTGAATTTTAAATGCTTTGATCCAGGAGCTTAAAATCAAGAATCAAACCCCGTCATTCAGGATTACATCCCCATTTTTTTACCATCATTTTCGGTAATCCTGAGTGACCAGACTCATCTTTAGTCTAGCAACACACCCTTACCTTATCTCCTTGATTCTTACTGCAGAATGCCCAACACTTCTTTGATTGATTTACAACCTTCGTTGTTGCCTGCGTTTCTTGCTTTCTTTATTTCGATTTTTGCATCATTCTACAAGACCTCTTTTTAGCTTTTGCCCGCTGTTTGATTCTACATTCTTCGTGCTATCTTTGGTCTCTATGGATTCAATCCCGAACCACTACAATGTACATTTGTGCGCTTGCAGTGTTTTTTTGGGCGAAAACTTAAGCTATCAATAATCTTCGCCAACTCCTTTCAAGGCTTGGGACTAGACGAAGAAGAGATCACAATAAAGTCCACTTCTCTAGTCGGATTCAATGGCAAAGTGAACCAGACCATTGGAGAAGTAATCCTACCAGAATACGCCAGAGGAGTCAACCAAAGGACCAAGTTCCTCATTATGGATTGCTCCTAAGCGTACAACGCAATAATGGGGAGGCCCTGGGTACATGACATGAAGAGCCATTGTTCCCAAGTCCTGCTCAATGACCACAACCATGGAGATCTCTGTCGAGCCATTGCATGAAGAAAGCAGCCCTCAAAGAATAACACCGCATACCGCTCAGGGAGCACGACCATAGGCAAGAGGCGAGCTTGACGGAAGCACGAGAGTCGATCGAGGTTAGCAAACTCTCAAACCATGGTACCCAATAAACTATGGGGCCCTAGTCAAGGGAATTCTGATTTTGGATTCTTCCTTATCTAACCATCCATGATGTAGGGGCAAGTCTATAATAAAAATTAATTTTCAGTGGAAGAACAGTTTATCACCAAGACGAAATGTTGGTATAAATAAAACGACTTCGAAAATAACTAGACCGAGCATAAATGTTGTGGACTGGGTTGACCATGAGAACCTAGGTTAGTAATAACCAAGGATAATCTGGCAATCTAAACTAAGGCTTCATGCTCACCAAGGCCTTGTGCCCAAAAAAATCCATATAATGCGGACGGGCACCTAAAAACCATGGTTGAAAGGCCATGGTGGAATGCGGACAGGCTCCTAACTATGGTCAATCTAATGTGTACGGGCTCCTAAAAACCATGGTTTAAAAGCCATGGCGAAATGCGGACGAGCTCCTAAGGGTGGTAGATGCAATGCATCAAAACTATGAGTTAGCAAAACTAATGGATATGTGCACCCATGTACATTCTAGTATGCGGCTCATAGAAAAACTTAAAACTAGTCTGTCACAATAAAACTAGCAAAAACTCTGACACAAATTTTCTATAAGGCTTCGGCCAAGGGACTAAATGTCCAAACAGGAAAGTGTGCCCAGAGGCAAGTGTGCCCACAGGTGTGCCCACCGATCTATGTATTAAAACATGATCCTAATCGAGATTAAGGCTTGCCAAGTAAAACGCTTATGAATTCGCGACTCATAAAGCATAAAATTTGTAGGACCTTAACTTACAGAAACCAGACTTTCGCAGACTGACAGATATGAACCTACGGTTCACAAAGGGCTTGATGCCCAACAGTTCCTCTTGGTTAAGACCACCACGAACCTATGGTTCTCTAAGGCCATGTGCTCCTGGGCTTAGATATCAAATTGGAAAATTTCTAAATCTAATACCCAAAGACCATAGTTTACGAGGGCCATGTGCCCAACGTTTCTTTTAATGCAGGTTCAAGGACGAAAGATCTTGGATCCACCAAAGCTATGGATATCTAGGCCCCAGCAGTGCGGCCAGAACATATAGCTCAGAGTGCTTCAGTCGCCTCAAGGCCAAAAGCCCCATAAATCCGGATGTCATGCCCAAAGAGCAATCAAGCCCTCGAACTAAGAAGAGAACACAAGGAGCTAACCTCTGTCGTGGACCTGATAGGATCTAACATTTAAAATGATGGATCCAAATCCATAGTCTACACCTTGGGAAAGAAGTTTGGAGATAATCCAGCGCAACCAGCGAAAACCCATGTGTCGCAAAGGCAGCTGCTGCGGTTCACCAAGATTTTAATAATTTTTCGGTGTCTCCTCGATAGAGAATGTATACTAAGATAATAGACTAAGAAGATGACCGAGCAATAAAAAAGGAGTGAAAAGCAGTAAGACGGAGCCAAGCAAAAAATGGGATAAAAGCCCTAGCGGCCTGTTAAGATTAAATTTTGGGCCTCAAGGACCCAGAAAAGTTTTAAAGGCTTCTCATCCCAACGACAAGTTAAAGGGCACGAAGGCCCGAAAGAGTTTCATGCCCACAAAGGGGCCCTTACAATATGAACAATGATGTTGGCCAGAGCCAACGCCTACATATCAAAATAAAAGAAAATAAATTTTCACCCCTTAGGGGCGCCTTCTTCTTCCTTCTTCTCTTCTTCAGGGGGGGTTTGTTGGAGGAGGGGCCTCAAGACTTGGGAAATTAGGATAGCCCTTAGCCAGGGACACCAGTACCA
Organism: Anastatica hierochuntica; assembly: GCA_900406275.1. Taxonomy (NCBI): domain Eukaryota; kingdom Viridiplantae; phylum Streptophyta; class Magnoliopsida; order Brassicales; family Brassicaceae; genus Anastatica; species Anastatica hierochuntica. The sequence continues at coordinate 38,144 of OVAN01001135.1, read as the reverse complement.
TTTCCATAGGAGGAGCGGTCTTACCCTCACCCAAGACCTCCAGGCGGCACACCTCTTGGACCTCAAAGTCGAAATTGGCCAAAGGTCACCCTTTGTGAGCCCTAGTCAAGAAGTCTTTAGCCATTTCCCATTTGGCCCTAACTTTCGCACGCCTTCAGTGATCTCCGCCTTGGTTATTTCCTTGCCTGTCTCCTTGGATTTAGCCTCCACCAGGGTATCCAGATGATTTGCCTCTCCCTGAGTCGTCGCTAGCGCTTCCTTGAGCTCCCTGACTTCGTGACTCCTAGCCTCTGACTCCTTTTCCATAACTCCAGTCCTTTTCTTCTCAACTGAAAGCTCTGCAAAGGCATCTTCACTAGCTCGTCGAGCCTTGGCCACCGTCTCTTTCAGAGCCCCTTCTTCCTCATGCTTGAGATAGGTAGCAACGAGAACCTGAAGAGGAAATCAAGGTCAGCAGCCACTCAAATCATTAAAAAAGGAGCTAATCAGACGCTTACTCTGAGAGCCTTGAAGTAAAGGTCCTCCCTGGAATAAGCATGCTTCTCCATTATGTCTGCCACACCAGCAGCTAGGAGGTAGTCAATAAAGGCATCTTACTAAGAAGTGGGAGCCTCTGTGGAAGCTGGAGTTGAAGAAACCTCCTTGACAGAGCAAGATTTCTTGATGGCAGGAGAAGCGGCTGGAGCCCCCAACCCTCTTCTTCATCAAGCACTTGCTCTCCTTGGCAGAGACTTCACCAAAGATGGATTCAACGTCCACCAATTTGGCACTACCATCTATGTTCTTTTTGAGAGTCGCAGAGGTCATGTTCCCGGTTCTTTTGCTTATGTCTGCCCCTATAAACAATGAAGGAGAAAAGTGAAGAAAAGCATCCAGCCGAAGTACCTAGGGGAGAATCATGGAAGGCTTACCAAAGATAGAGGTGTATCCTAAAGTGTGCTCACTAATAAAGAATTCAATTTCCCTCCAGTTCTTCGGGAGTCTCAGGATCGCCTCCACCCATGGTCTACCTGACTCTGGTGGTGGAGTCTTGACCTCTGCATAAAAACAAAGCAAGCACAAAGTATGGCATTAGCAAGGTCAAGGAATACCTAATAGAATCAAGTCTACAGACTTTTGCGTTCCCAGCGAATTAAAAACCCTGGGTTATCTCCCAAACAGAAAAGGTAGTAGCGGTTTCTGAAGACCTCATACTTGGCCCTTCAGACGTAGCGAGCCCTGTCATCCACCAAGGCTTCCTTGCCTATTCAAGTATGAAGGTGATACCTCAAAGGTTCACTTTGATAGTAGAAGAAGTAGTAGGTGTAAAGAATCTTATCTACTCCCACCGGAATAGAAGTTAACTCCGACAAGGCCTGTATAAACGTCAAAATGCGGAAGGATTGAGGAGAAAATTGGTTGGGGCAGATCCCAAATCTGTTAGCCATCATCACTGCCACAAGAGAAGGCAGTGATCTCCGGAAGCCAGCCTCTAAATAAACTTCATAGATGGCAATATCTGAGGGACCGCAATTGGCAGTCCTTTGGGTAGCATCAACACATCTGAGTGGAAGGCATGGCAGAAGATCAAAAAGAACCCGCGCTTCCTCCAATGACCTTTGGTCAAGGATTGACGGCACGTTAAGATCTACTAGAACCTTTGAAGGCATTCTAAAAAGGTTGTGTTTTTTAAAAGAAGCTTAATCGGGACACTAAGAAAAGCTTTAAGGACGCAAGAAAAAAGTAGGAGAAAAGTTACCTTAGTACCAGAAGTTTAAGCAACAAAGATGCGTATAATGGGAACCGTTAGAGATCTGCAGAATTGAAAGGGAAATTGTTAGAAACCGCTTAAGGATCCACGAAAAAGATCAACAACGGTGAAATTCCTAAGTCAAGATCGAAGATCTGCTGCCATCGCATCAATGCAATCACTACAATGGATACAAGAGAGCAAGATCTATCGGAAATATGCCAAAGAATTACCGGAAAAAGCAGAGAAAGTGGTGGCTCCTCGAGATAAAACCCTAATCTGAATAAGGGGAGACAAGCGGAAAGATGAAATGACCAAAACTCATCACTTTCCCGCCTATTTAACCCTAGCGGTAATGGGCCGAAGACAAAAAAGAAGCCGAGATTACACCATTAAGTTTAAGCCCAAGACTTCATCTAAACGATGCGGCCTGCTAAGCGCTAATGCGATTCACCAAGGATGAAGCCATAGCAGCAAGAATTGGCGATTCCAACGAGAGCAATGGCTGAAGCCCCACTCTATTTCTTTATTTTTACAAATTTGATAACAAACTAAGGTATGAACCGAAATCTCTTAAGAAATTATATACTCTTCAAATTCAACATGTGGAAAAGGAAGAGTGGGGGGCAACTGTTGGGGGTAATTTTATTCCCTTAGAGTTCGGTCATAGTCTAGACCAAGGACATATAAACAAACTCCCTAGTTGTAGGTGTAAACCAAGGTCATATCCAAGGACATCACCACCAAGCCGAGGTAAGGAGGATATCCCCTAAGTCGGTCTAAAACTTAAGAGATAAGGACAAATGCTTTAATGAATCTAGGGAATTATTCCTTATTGTATAAGATATACTCGAAAATAGAAGTTATCCATAAAATATATGGAAATACTCTAATTCGAAGGCTATAAATATAAAGGGAAGAACCCTAATTCAAGGTTCTGAAAACTTTGACCAACACACATATTGTAATCGATTCTCTTAAAGATCAATAAAAGAAATCGTTTTACATATCTCTTTGTCACTTTTACTCATCTCTCTTAAAAACCCTAAAAACCATTGATATCCTCTGTTCTTGTTATTTTCCATCAAAGAATCACCAAAAATCCCCAAAAATTAATTATAACTTAATTATTAAAATTTCCACATAGATTTCCATATATTGATAACATATTAAAGTTGAACTTAAATATTAATTAACACAACATATTTTAACAACTTAATATTTCGGTTAATTATTTGTTTTATTTTTTTATAATATTTTTTTTAAGGCATTTAGTTTAAACAATATTGTAATTTTATGAAAAATTTTCAAAAGTTATAATAAATGTGTTGATTTTTAACATTTATTAGTAAAAGGTGTTAACTGTAAAATTAAAAAGTATCTTTTAAGAATATTACTTTTTTTTTGAACGTCTGTATTAAACCATCAAGAAGACAAGAACCTCAAACAGATGAGAATATTCAAACAAAAACATTGGAAATAATTGAAACTTCACAAAACAGAGCATCTCCAACACCTAACAGAAGGTGATTATGAGTGCAAACTTAAGCTTCACCACGAATTTTGTCATGGAGCCACGCCGGGCCACCGATCGAAAGGTATGATTGTAAGCGCCCATCCCTCGTGACGCTTTTAGCAATATCCGAGGCGACCGAGTTAGAGCGTACATGTTCTTCTTCAAAACTACAAGTGTCAAACATCTCCTGAAGTCTCCCGATTTGATCCGCAAGATCCCTGTATCGCGGCCATTCTACAGGCTTTGTGATCACTTCAACAGCACTCTTACAAGACGTAGCCACAACTATGTTCCTTATCCGGAGATCATGAACACTCCTCAGAGTCCAAATAATACACTGAAGCTCCGCCATGATTCTGTTAAGAGCAGGGGCAAACGCATCTCGCGCATGAAACACAGGCTGACCTTCATTATCTCTCGCTATCCAAGCCACACCGCTAAGACAATGTCAGCTTCTCGAGTAAGAATGAACATTACATTTAATTACTCCAGCACTTGGCTTCTGCCACTTATCTCCATGAATGCTCATCATGAGTCCATTAGCTCCATCCTCCACTCCACTCTGATTACTATCGATCCAAGCTTTAGCCTCGTCAGTGGCTCGTTGCACAATTCTCAAACTTGTTTCCTGTTTTTGAGCAAACAAAATCTCATTTCTATTCTTCCATATGTTCCACAAGAGCCATGGGATCATGCATCTAATCTCTTCTTGGACAGTCGTATCACTCAGAACATCCAACAAATGTCTAACATTTTCCGGTAACAGAGCTGAGAAACCAGCCGGCGGTAATGGGACTAGAGCTGTTTGAAGGATTTCCTTAGCAACCTCACATGTAAACAAAGTATGGCTGATAGTTTCCACTCCTTGTCTACACAATTTGCACCAGCTATCGACCATGATATTTCGACTACGCAAACAATCACCAACTGCCAACGCACCTGAAAGTGATCTCCACCAAAAAACTTTATTTTTGGCTCTGTTTTAAGTTTCCAGATTCTTTGCTTCAGATCCAAAAGCGATTGATCGTGATGGCTTCTAGGTGGGACAGGGACACTCGAGTAGTTTTCCGCAAACCAACATCCGCTCTTGACCGAATAAGCTCCATGTCTGGTGAAAGGCCACATATATCTGTCTTCTAAACTGCTCGTAGACATTCGTAATATCCGTGTCGCATCCTCTGCCGGGAATAGAGCACGAATCTCATCTTGTTTCCAGCTTCCATTGTTCTCTATAAGGGACGATACCTTCAGTTCTAAGTCAATGGTTCTTTGTAAGTTTCTTGGCCTCCTTGGTTGCACATCAAAGATCCATTTGTCCAACCAAACATAAGTTTGCTGCCCGTTTCCAATACATTTCATTAAACCTCTCATCAATAGTTCTCAACCGTGTATAATGCTTTGCCAAGCAAAGGAGGATCTATACCCTTTTCCAACCTCAAGAAAGCTCGATCTCGTGTAGTATCTTCCTTTGTATATTCGAGCAACCAAAGACTCAGGTTCATTGAACAACTTCCATGCTTGTTTAGCAAGAAGGCCTTGATTAAAAACCTCTAGATCGAGAAAACCAATGCCTCCATTCTCTTTTGATTTGCAAAGATCTTTCCATGCAACCCAATGGATCTTATGCTTCTTTTCACACGAATTCCACCAAAAACTCATCATACCACTCGTTATCTTTTGACAATGATGTTTTGTCAATCTAAAACATGTCATAGCGTAAATAGGTAAAGCCATCGCAATCGACTTTAGGAGTACCTCCTTTCCACCAAGGGAAAGCGTTTTTGCATACCATCCACTAAGTCGTTTGTTAAGCTTTTCCCCTATGAAATCTAGTAACTTCCTTTTAGATCCACTAAAACATTCTGGTAATCCCAAATACGAACCAGCACCACCCTCCGTAAATATTCCCATCAAACAAGCTATTAGTCTTCTTGATATCGGATCAATACTCTTTCCGAAAGTGATAGCCGACTTCGTGAAGTTGATCTCTTGGCCCGACGCTTGCCCATAAAGCTTAAGACAACGCAAAATTCAGAACATTCTTTTAGGGTAGCTCGGCATAGAAATAAGCTATCATCCGCGAACAGAAGGTGTTGAACCGAAGGACATCTATTCGTCAATCGCATCCCCGTAATACGCCCATCAATCTCTGCTTTGTTCATCACATGAACTAGTGCCTCCGCACAAAGGATAAAGAGAAAGGGCGAGAGCGGGTCTCCTTGCCTTATGCCTCTTCCGGGAACAATATAACCGTAGGCCTGTCCATTAACTAAAACCGAGTATGAGACCGAACGGACACAAGCCATTATCCATATTATCCATTTCTGATCAAAACCAAGTCTTTTGAATAATTCTTCAAGAAAACTCCACTCAACTCGGTCATATGCCTTGGACATATCGGTTTTAATCGCGACAAAACCATCCTTGCAGCTCGAATTAGTTTTGAGACCATGGATCATCTCATGTGCAATTAAGATATTATCTGAGATAAGCCTTCCTGACACAAAAGCACCTTGCGTTGGAGAAACCAATTTCGGCAACAATTTCTTTAACCGAGCACAAAGAATTTTAGAAACAACCTTGTACGTGGTCGAGCATAGACTTATAGGACGAAGATCCTTCATACAACTCGGATTGGATTTCTTTGGAAGCAAACAAAGTTGAGTAAAATTCCAATCTGTGGGAAGGATTCCTGAGACAAAAAAATTCTTTAACTTCCAGACATGTTTGTGGCCCTATTATGTCCCAATATTTTTGAAAGAAACATCCCGACATTCCATCGGCTCCTAGCGTACTATCGCTTTTAATCGCCTTGACTGCCCTTCGAATCTCATTATTTGTCACCTCCCTTACCAACTCATCATTCATCCTCTTCGTCACCTTGGCTTGAAACCCATGGAACAATTCCTCAGTGATAATCGGGTTTGAAGTTTGAAACAGTTTAGTAAAATACTCCACCGCAATCTCTCCTTTCTCTGTTTCCTCAAAACGTTCTATCCCATTATCATCAACCAGTGAGTGTATCACATTCCTTATGCGTCTCGTTTTTGTTTTCTCGTGAAAGAATCTTGTGTTTTTATCACCCTCCTTAAGCCAAGAGACTTTACTCTTATGTTTCCAATAAACCTCTTCCTCTCTAACAGCACATTATATTACTCTTAAGAATATTACTTTTTGGAGAAAGAAATAGAGATATATATGAGAGAGAAATTCACCTCTATTATAGAGAAAAAAATAATGGAATACATTGGAGATGGTCTTAGGTAGAAGAGAGAAAAGATGACTATAGGAGGTGGCACCTGCCAAAACTGTGTCTATTGTTTTATTGAATATTTGAAAGTCTAGGTTTTCTCATTCACATTCTAATTATTTAACATTAATTGTATATAATAAACTAAATTATTATTTTAATTCCTTTGTACCAAAATTCATAAATATTTACTCATATTTAACATTAATTATATATAGAGACTTGGTTTGTTCAATTTGCAAAAAAAAGATTGTTAATTACAAAATATAAGTAAAAAAAATAAAAATATTAGATAAAAATTGTGGGGGTAGGGTATTGAATTTTATTAAACAAAACCATTATAGATGTAAAAAGTTCAATGAGTGTTGAACAATAAACTATGTGTAACGAGGTTGTTGAATAAAAAATTCAACTATTGAAACTCCACAATAAGATGTGTTGAAAGAAAAAAAAAAAAAGAAAGAAAAGGGGACCCACCAAATTATGTGTCTATTTTCAATTGGATATTTGAAATTTGGAGATTTTTCTTTCATATTCTAATTATTTAATTTCAAGGAAGCTCTGAATCTAGATATTTTATATATTAACAGAGCTAGATTTAACTGATATATGTCAACCGTAGACCTTGGTTAATCAACACCTAGCAGTCGGGAGCCTCATCTGTCTAGTGATGGTTTTTGCATTTTTATTTTACGTAAGGGTTTGGGTTATAGCAGAGAAACATATCTTTCTATGTTTTTCCCAACAAGTCTCATATCAAACCTCAAACCCATATAAATATAAATAATAAACAAGTAATTGAGATATCGTAATAGTATAGATATCGTAATTTAAACATCGTATATAGTTAAAGCTTCTCTTACAGAACCCTAAATTTGTTTTTAACATGCTTCTTGCTTCTTTGCAAACAACTTCTTTTTTGGACCACGTGGATCGTGAATTATTTAAAAATGAGTTGACCATATTGGTTATATACAATCAGCTAGATAATAATCCGTATCATAATTTTTGTCATTAATAACATAATTAGCGGTTGGAGTAGTGCCTTCAACTAGCTTAGTAAAAATTGAGAGGTTTCTAGTACATTAATATCATTGTTAGAACTTGGTAGACCAAAATATATGCCAAATTCAAATATCATAATCAGCTACAACTTCTACAATAATAGTGAGAGATCCACAATCACTAGATAGAGGAGGGTCCCAACTTCTAGATGTTCATTAACCAAGTTTTGCGGTAACATATATCACTTAAATGTAGTTCTGCTATGATATAAAATATATAGAGTCAAAGCTTCCTTGAGAAGCTTGGACTATTACACAAAAACGAGGGAGGCTTCAAAGTTCATACTCCACAATCGCCAAGGATAAATTCGTCAATTCTCTAGCCGAAATTATGGCAAATCGCGAGACAAATAAATTGATGGCACACACGCAACATTTTTTAAAACAATGTGGCATCTAGCTGATTTTCCCTTTTACAAAATGATATCGTTTGATTGGATTTGCTCTAAAAAATAATGACCTAAAATGACACCATTTAGTCATAAACCACACAATCGCCATTAATATAAAATTAACACAATATAAAATATTAAAGTATTTTCCAGATAATTACATCAAAAAAGGACAATGCCATCATCCAAAAAGGAGAACAAAAGTCTAAATATGATAGTTGAAAGTTTGCATCGTTGGCAACAACAAAGGTCTATCAAGGATTTTGAGGAGCTCTAACATCAGAGGAGGTTCACCTATCGATTATACTACGTCTTGTCCAATGATAAATGAAGCATCCACATCTTGGTGTCGGAGGAGGGATTTCCATGGCTTCGACTACGACCAGGAAGGCGTCCACGACCACGACCAGGAAGACGTCCGCGAGCACGAACAAGAGGACATCCACGACCACGTGAAGCAATTTTTCTTGCTGAGGTTGGTGCCGGTGGAGCACTTGAAGGAAATTAATCACTCAAAGTTGTTGTTGCATTTAAAGATAGTGTAATTAGACTTTGAGAAAATCTTAGCCTTTGGAGCATTTTGGATGATCCATATATCATCCTAAAAGGACCATGTATGAGAAAATAGTACCAAACAATCACAAGAGTATGTAACCACTGTTGACTTACAAGAGTCTTTCAGGGTCTTCCACTTTTATGCTTAGGGGTTGCTGGAACAGCTGGTTTTGAACAGGTTCCATTATCTTTAACAACATTCTCTTCTCCATTTTCAGCAGCATTCTCATCTTCCTCTTCAGCAGCATACTCTTCTTCCTCTTCAGAAGCAATCTTTGTTACCTCTTCAACATCGTTCTCTTCAAATTATTCATTTCCAATGACCATGAGTGGTGGTATTATTCGTTGTGACACCCTTATTCAATTTTCAAGTACACTTCCCCTCTATTTGAAGCTTCACTACCTATTCTCCTATCTCTGCATCTTTATCTTGAAAGATTTGTCTTGCAGAGGGAACGTCATCATTTGGAAGCTTGTACCAAACTTGTTAAACCATAACAACATATCCATTATTTTCGAATTTATTCAAATAAGGTCCATATCATGTAGTCTGGATCTATTACCTTGTCTTTCACAGTTTCTCCTTTATATCTAAACTTCCCATCAATATATTCCATTAGCCCTCTATAAGACAACTTCACTTTCATATCACTGCAAACCATGAGATGTAGTACCAATTACTAACACAATTTCTTTGAAAACACACTTCAAAACTGACAAGAAATTCACAAATTTCACCAACAAAACTTGTAACCCTAATCGACAGACCATCTCAGTAGAGACACACAAACTAACCCTACTATAATTAACACAGAAAAAATCGACGCACAATGTACTCTAGACAGACCCGTAAACCCTCGACAAACTAAATTCAACCAAACCCATAATTCGCTAACTTACCTAATCTTCTTCTTGTGATGCACTAGTCATTTTCTTCTTCCGTCAACAAGATATCATCGTCTGATAAGTGGAGAAGTCGATTTGAGATCAAGAAAATATGTTATTTTGGGGTTGCTTTCTAAATCGATTTAGGGAAATTTGATTTTAGGGTTCGCTTCAAAATCGATTTGGGGGAGAATAACGGGAAATAAACACTGTCAAGACGGTCCTATTAAACCCAGTAACGACTGTTAAGCCGAGGTTTTTAAAAGTCTACTTTTTACACTCCACATCATCTCTCTTTCTTCCACCTAATTGTTCAAACCCATTAAACTTTTACATCTACAATGGTTTTGTTCGACACCCTAACCAAAAAATTTTCTCTAATATATATATATATTTATTTTAACGAATTATATTTTGTAATTTATGCACAAAAAAGTATATTATATTTTGTAATTAAGAATTTTTTATAGGCCCAAATCAAACAAACCAAAGTCTCTCTTTATAGACTACATAAAATTATGAATACTTAGAATAATAAATTAATTTATTATAATAATTTGATGTTAAATAATTTGACCAAAAAAACAAATAGAACGTGATAGAAAAAACCAAAAATTTCAAATATCCAATAGAAAATACACACATACTTTTGGGGGTCCCTTTTTCTTTCATTCAACTAATTGAAAACATTCAACTAGTTGAATGCCACCTCATCTTTTTTTCTTTCAACATCCTCATTGTGAAGTTTCAACAGTTGAATTTTTTTATTCAACAATTTCATTGCACATAGTAGTTTTCAAACAAAATATGTCTAACCTTGCTGCAAATCTATTAGTTTTCACACTAAAATCTCTCTAACCTTTGTACAAATCTATTCATTCTACTGAAAAAGTTCTTTTTAAATGTCTATCGCGATTGCTCTAGACAAATTTTGTTGAGTCTGACTCATAGTGATCATTCATCAAAGAATGTCTTTGGTTACAGAATGATTGAATATTTCTTCAATATACTCTACATTTCTAAGTTGGTAGCCTTCACCACCATTCCAATGCTCCTTTTCGCCATACGTAAACACGAAACTCAAACATGGAGGCCATTACCCAGTTTTGCCTTCAAATTGTTACTTTTTGCAAGTCCAACGTGGAGGCCATAATGTAGCACTCAAGCGCTATTGTAGTATAATTTTTACACTAAAACCTCTCCAACCGGATTCTAAAAGTTTTCTCTATTTTAGTGTGATGCTACAGTGTTACACCAAATTTGGTGCAACCCTATTACTATTCACTTATTTTATTAGTATAATATTAAATTCAATAAATACCAATGAAAAAATAAATGTATAAAAAATAATAAAATAAATATATACAGTAAATCTTTACATGTACTAGAATAACCAATTTAAATATATTATTTTAATATTTATATAAATTGAATATTTATGACGTGTTCGCAATATCTCAGTGAATACATTCGCTTGTTTTCAAAGCTTCTCTGTTTTGTACACGTTTGAATATCTTTATTCATTGACGCAAAATGTATTCCATCGGAACGAAGATAGACCAGTAGGAGAAAACAGTGGAAGCACTAATCTATATTGAGAATTTAAAAAATCTATATGTTTGAGAATATAAAAAGCATCTCCAAAAGACCTCATATCATCAAATTTGAGGTTCCTTTTTGGAGCATTTGACATTTTAAAAACTCTTGACATCCTCAAGATGAGGATCCCTTCCAGAGATGCTCTTTCATTATGCATATATTTTATTTATTTCTTGTTTCAAAAAGTTGTTTATTGAGAATTCAAACTCCGATAAAAAAAGATAATTCAAACAAATCTATATGTGAAAATAACAAGTACAAATTTCAAATTATGAAAAAATTTACATACTTAAATCAAAAGTATATGTTAATAAAAAATTGGACTATGAAAGTAAACTAATATGTGTTCATAAACAAAAAAAAATTTGAATAACACTAGCTCTAAAAAAATAATCAAGTTAACACTAAATAAATCGCGGGTTATATGGTGGTAATTGTTTGCATGGCACAAACAGTGGACGTGTATCTTGGGCTAATCAGTCTGCCTTCGCTCGTAGATTGGACCTTAACTATTCGCATTCGCAATCTGACTCTCAAACCTATTACATCTAAACCATTGACAAACCCTTCGAACAAGCTCTTTTTCAGAAAAACTCAAAATGCAAATATTTTTGTAACTCTTGTTTCTCTCTCACTTGCGCGCAAAAGATTACGAATTAGGGTTCATGTTCAATAACTTGGAAAACGGTTAAATCTCAAAATTTGTAGTTAATGTTGGGCTTAGTGTTTCTTAGATTTTGATTTTTCTTCGATTGTTCTTAGTGGTATCGATGGATTTTCCTCAAATTTGAACTATTTCGTTCTCAAAAAACCTCAAATGCCGATATTTTTGCAACTCTGATTTCTCTCTCCTTTGCATTTGCCATAGATTATGACTTAGGGTTAATTATCAACAACTTGAAAATGGTTAGACCTCGCTTTATGTAGTCATTGTTGGGTTTATTGTTTCTTGGGTTTTAATTTTTTCTTCTATTGTTCTTATGTTATTACAGATGAATTTTTCCCAAAAAATGTGGTCGTCTACGATTGAGCCCGCGAAAGGCAATAATATAAACTACGAATCGAGTTTTTGAACATTGTAACTACTGAAAGAAGTTTTTGGTATTGACGTATGTGAACATGTTTGCAGGTTAATCTAGGGATTATTACGATATTTCAGGAGTTGGATTTCCGTTAGAGTGCTAGGCTCGTCCATTTCATTTTATGCAAACAACAGGTGTTCAACTGGTGTGGTTTTTGGTCAATGGAAAGCCTACTCGTTTTTCACTATTTAAGTTCGAGTATATTACAGTTCTAAATTGCGATGAGATACCGTCTTCTGCCGAAGTAGATGTTGCGAAAACTGACCGGTTTTGGAGGCATTTAAATATAAATGAAAACCGTCTCAGCCCATCCTTAAGAGATATTACAGAATTATGTCCTTACTCTAAAGATCAGATAAAAAACACATTGGCCAAGGAGGATAACATTAGGCTTTGTTATTTTACAATCATGTGCAACGGTCTGTGTGGCGTTGATCGACAGAATCCTTTGCCATTGAGCCATGCTCAGATTGTTGTCAATTTGGAATGACTTGAGCGATATNGGGGGGGTGCGGAGGATTGCCTTCAACTATCTTGTAAAGGAAATTAAGAATGTGTCTGCATTAAGGATTTTCCAAAATTCTTATGTACTCAAAAGCTTTGTTGAAGTTATCTAAGTGTAGGCATATGCTTATATTCCCTCAGTTGGTCGTGTTATAGGGGCCCTTGTATTACACACAGGTCCATACCTATTAAAGTACAAAGGGAAATTTGGCAAACCTGATATCAAGAGCGCCTTTGTTAAAGAATAGGTAATTCCATTTCCGAATTGCATCAGTTTCGAACTTTGACATATTAAAGTTTTTGCGTTATTTTCAAAAAAATAATGTCATTAACCATATTATTGCGTATCCAAGTTGTTTGTAGTAAGTATTTTTGAGAGATCCAGACAACAATTCTCCCCGCTCTGGAAAAATAACGTAGACGATGTTAAGATTGATAATTTTCTTAAAACACATTATTGCAAACAAGTCTTTCGACTGCATAGAGTGGACCGCGTTAGATATGGTACCACCACAATACGGGCAGGTAAGTTTTAGTGGGTTCATTCATTCGTATCACGGTTAATTAATCTGATTAAATAAGTTTACCCCAATAAATATAAATGAATACCTCCGCATTGGGTCCCACAGTCAACTGAAGGCAAAGGCGAAAAGATTATAAAAGCTCCCTTGGGAAAAGAACGGATAGGAAATGTAAAAAACGAGAGTAGTCAGAATCTACAGTTTGCGAGTGAGGAACTATATAAAAAGATGAAGAAGTTGAAGTATACCACAACGAAGAAGATGATGACGAAGGAGTCGCAGGCGGAAAAATTATCAAATGGAGGAGCATGGAAATAAAACCAACTGTTTCTCAGGATTTGGCTCTATTACTTAACAGTTGTATGTCAGATATTGGCGATTTTTTGAGGCCGTGGAGAAAAATAGATCAGAACAACAACATGCTTACGAAGAAAAGTTCTTAGAAGAACAACAATCATTGAACAAAACCGTTACGGCCATTAGGTCAATTTTGTCACAAGTGGTGAGCAAGGTAGATATAGTAGAGCAAGGTTGAATGGAGATCTGACTCCAAATATCGAAAGAGGACACTCGTTTTCCCAACACCAAACCACAAGACAGAACATCCAAGGTAGGTCTTTTAAAGTCTTACGCCCCTCCACTTCTTCATCTCATGAACTGAGTGAGCTACTCATGAAAGTTCAAGAGCATAGAACTAATACCAGATGCGTCGAAAACTATCTACTTTCCGCATCTGAATATTGTTTGCACGATTTGCTACTTTAAATTCTCAAAAACTTTGTTGGATACTCATCAAAATTTCATAAACATTTTTTCAGCCAAAATATTATTTACACAAATTATGTTATTTAGTTCGTTAGAATTTTAACGTTGGTTGTGTGCTTTATGAATTTTTTTCCAAAATCTTTTGTTGTTATCCCTTTGACATTCCGTTAGGAGATTATTGGCATGCTTACATAACAGATGCCTTTTTTGGCAGATTTTGTCACAGTCTGCCCATATTGAGCATATAGTTAATTGCGTTCTATTACTCCTATTCACTATAAGAAATCAAGGCATTAGTGAGGAAGGATTTCCTAGCAATTTGGACACACCGATTTGCGAAGAAATTGTAAGGTAACTAAATCGGTCGTTAATCATCACTCGCAAACCGGATTTTCTCACAATTTTTTTGCAAAATTGTAAGTGCCACCCTTTCTCGCTGATTTATTGCAAATTTACGAGGAATCTGCGAGACATATTTTGCGAGGGAATTGCGAACAATATGTGCGAGAAACTTGCGAGGGTTTCTTGCAAATCAGTCGCAAAATATTTGTGATGATTTCGCGAGAATTTGTGAGGGTTCCTCGCAATTTCCTCTCAAAATTTTTAATAGGATATTGCGAGTGATCCCTTAAAAATCCCTCGCAATTCTTGTATTATTTTATTTAAAATTTATAATTAATTTTATCAAAATTTATTAAAAATTAATAAAAAAAATAACATAAAATTAAAAATGCAGTTAAAATTAAAATAAAATATTTTAAAAAATATATTACAAATTTATTTAAAAAACATTTTTAAAATATTTTACAAAAATAAATAAATAAAAACCTAAAATCTAAAGGAGATCCTCGGGAAGCTGCGAGTCTTGCTGCTGCTGCTGCTGTTGTGTCCGATCCTACAACATAGCATCGTACCGGGCGAAATTGGGTCGTTCCCAGCTATATAATCGAAAAGAGCAGAATGAACGCTGATATGCTCTTGGTAGTTGGCCATCTTGGTCCGAGCAGCGGTAATCTCCTGTCCAGCCTCCACAAGCGTTGTCTCAGCCTTCTCGAGCTTCAACTCGAGATATAAGGTTGATGCGGGAATGTGGAACACCAGAGGTTGTAGAGGAAGCTTCTGATTGCAAAGAATCAACCACAAAAAACTGGTTTTTTTACTGGGAGCGACCTAAAATATAAAATAATAAAAATAATTAAATATTTAAATAAAAATTAGTCATACTAATATTGTATTAAAAATATTTTAGTACTAACCTCAACGAAAATCTTGTTCTTCTCGAACTCCAAAAAGCCGCCAGGTTTGACCGAGCTATTTGAGTTCTCCATCAAAAGCTGGATCTCGGCCTCATCGATTCGCGAGTGGACCTCGCGGTAGAGCCTCTCAGACTTCACGTCGACGAAAGTGCCATCCGACCTATTCTTCGTCTCTTCTAGCACTGCTAGAAGATCGGGAGTGTCGAACTGCTGCTCCTTAGCCTTAATTATAAATTAAACATTTAACAATTTTCTAAGTAAACTAATAATTCTAAGTTTATTAATTTATTTAATTATTTAATATTTTGAAAAAAAAATTGAACTTACAAATTTTCGGGTCTTGGCCTTGAACGAGTCACGTCCGGTCGTGCGCGTCGCCTCATTCCTATGTGTTTCGGTGTTCTTCCAAGCCGAGATTGACCGTTGGCTCTTCGTTAGGTGTGTCGGCCACTGCCAACGAGCGACTAACTGGACCCAAACGTTCGGGTCCATCCAAATCGGCCGAGTTGGTTTGTCAGACGCACTTGAGTTTTGTCTCAAACATATCGCACACTCGTTCGTTGTATGCATAGTCCCAGTTGTAGGTTTGGTTTAAATATTTAAAGTTAATTTTTAAATAATAAATAAATTTTAAATAAATTTAAAAACATTACAAATTTTAAAAACTTACCACGAACGCCTCGTACCAACACTTGAGAGCCGACTGAGGAGTCTTCGTCCAGCTGGTGTACGCCACATAATAGTGGCACTGGAAGATCTTGGTGATGGCCTGGGCAATGGATCCGTCGTCGTCAAACCTTAAACGAAGAAAATTAATTGATTTCTAAAAACTATATATTTTATATAAATTAACCAAAAAATTATTTAATTTACTAAAGTGTCCCCGGAGGTCGGTCGGGGTGTAGAAGTGGCAAAGACGCCCGACCCGGACTACTTAGTAGATCCTAAAGGGTCATACCGGATGGTCGTGGTGACGGGACCGTCGGTGCCTAGTTCTACGAAGGTAACGTCTCTAGAACTCCTTCCGAACTGGAGCCCGGTGTAGACCTAGAGGCATGCTGCAGAAAACTCGGTAGGATGCATCTTCCGCCTATAATTATTTAATCAAAATATTTGACTAAAATTTTGTTTAAAATGTTTTATTTAATAAGATTCAATAATAAACAAACATAAATGTTTTTTATAAATTTTGAAATTTTAAATCATAATTAATATTTTCTAGAATTTTAAAATATAATTAATCACAGTTATTTTTCATGCTATTTTCCGAGTTATGTATATATTCCTATCTGAGCCACCTAAATATACTAATTTTGAAACCTAACTAAACTACACCTAACAATTACTGACTTTTATGTATAAAATTAAATACTAACCATTTTTTGGATGAAATATGAAGATGATGGGAGCTTCAAAGGGGAGAGAGAGAGAGAGGGTTTTAGAGAGATGGTGTGATTTGAGCAAATGAAAAGGAAGGGTGAGGTCGCATATATAGAATTTCATTCCGTTGTAACTCAGTCGCAATTTCCTCGCAAATTTGGGCTGTCCAATAGAAAGTTTTTAAATTTGTGAAGAAATTGCGAGTGTTCCTCGCAATTTCCTCGCAAATTTTAAGGTTCCCGCGAAACAATTTTCACTTGGCGCCCATGATTTGCGAGGCAATTGCAAGTTTTCCTCGCAATACTCGCAAAATTTTGTTAAAATTTAATTGGTCCACCTAAAGTTTGCCAGGAAATTGCGAGAAAGACTCACAATTTCCTCGAAAATGATGAAAATACTTTAAAATTTTATTTTTTAGGGTTCACGTTGACGATTATATGGTTTGTTAAAGTATGATATCGTTAACTTCATTTGAGATATTCGTCTAGAACCTTTAATATTAAAAAGTAATAATATAATAACATATCTGAACAAATGTCATAAGTTCGTATGGTTTGTTTTGAAAGTTACAGTTGAGATCAACGTTATAAGGTCGAGTTACAAATTTATTAACATACACAATGCATAATATCCAGTTTTATTCATTTGTAGTTGAAATGTGAAATGTCAAAGAAAAAATAACCTTTTTCATCAATGGGATTGGTTTTTAGATTTAGGGTTTAGGGTTTAGGGCAAAGATTTTGCAAGAAAATTGCGAGGGTTCCTCGAACATGTGCGAGTAATTTGCAAGGAACCTCGCCATTTCCTCCCAAATGTCTGAAATTTTTTAAAAAAAACTTTGTTTAGGGTTTAGGGTTTCGTTATGTATAGTAGGTTCTAATAAGATATCCTTCTTCTCTAGTTACTCATGTAAGCTTTACTAAATTTTGGCTTTTCAAATTCTTATAATTCATTTTTATTTTTCAATACCATGCATGTAGTCACATTAACTAACATGCATTTATTTTCAAATTTCTTACAAATGACAAGGAATGACGACAATTAAGGATATAACAAAAGTAAAAGAAAGTATTGTGGAAACACTGGCAAATGGATTAAACCATTTGGGCAAACCATTCCAGCAACGGTCTTTGTCTATGCAGTACAAAATATTTATTTCAAGCCCCCAAAGATTTTGAATTAATATGTATAGATCAACTGGTCCACAAAGCGGAGGAAAAAAATTATATATAGAATTCGGCCCCCGACAGTATATAAATTTATAACCCCTTAAATCTCATAGCCGGTCATTCTTTTGCAGGTATAGATACCTCTAGACCGCGACCCAAAACTTTGCAATATATACCATTATCTTGAGTTGTGTCGGAATAATTAAGGTTTATATCATTCAAACTCAAGATTATATAAATCGTTTGTTTTACTATTTACATAGAGGTAATATATTACGAAGTCATATCATTTTAGTGCATAGACTAGTAACATGAACCCAATATGTATGACAAACATTACAAAAGCTACCAAAAACTACGTCGGCTCCCTACTATTTCTTATTTCTCGTAACATACCCGCCTATTGGTTTCTAGTAAAACAAATAGAGTCAGTTTCATTTTCAAAGGCATCTCGATTCTACGTATAGATTTAAGTTTTTCTTTGGAGGTTATATCCAAGTCCGGCCCTGAAAAGCTCTAAAATCTTTTGGATCGGAAACATAAAAATTTATTGGTCATTTTTTTGTAAACTTTTCTAAAAATAAGCAAAAAAACACATTATATTATCTAAATTCGATCCAGAGACCTTGAATATAAATGGCTAAACCTTCTTACTCTCTGAACTAGAAATTTTTTTGACAAAAAGACTGGTTTTTTTATTTATTTAAATGAGGATTAGAAGCAAGGACTTCTATTGTTTCTTCTAGCTGGCACTGGTTACATCACACTTCCACGAAAAGTAAACTTCGTGACAACAAACACACGTTAGGTCCAAATTCTTTTTTACTCTCTCTCTTACTTTACCTTTACTCTCTAAGTTTCGACCTAAATAAAAATTCAGCTGGTGGCCGGCGGTCCCTTCACGCCGTCGGTCGCCACCTCCCGTTCTCTTTGTTCTGCATCAACCTCTTCCCTCTCTCCTTCTCCTCTTCACCATCCCGACATGCTCGCTATCTCTGGATCTCCACCGCCTTTGGATCTTCGCCGATCTAAGTCACGGTGGTCCTAAACGGGTGTCACAGGCATCCGTGTTGCCCCTGGAGCAGCGGCGAGGAGGTGGTCAGTGTAGGAGTCGAGAGGTCCTTAGGAAATTGCGGTCTGCGGTTGGTGGCGCTTCGATCTGGGTTAGATCTGAGCCTCCGGCGACAGCATGGTGAAGAGAGTGTCGCTGCCTCTGTTCATCGCTAGCCGGATCTCTGCCGATCTATGATGTCAACATCCTAAGGTTCGTTTCAGAGCTTCTCCTCTCCGCTAGCGAGAAAGGCGGTGACGAGGTAAACCGCTGAGGACCTCTGCCTTAGTTTCGCACAACAACTTATCACGGCGGCTCGACTCAGGTTTAGGTCGCCTCCTCTTACTCTCTTGACGGTTTCTAGGGTTTTGAGTGTTGGCCCTTGTTATGGGGTTGCTTTAGAGTCAAAGTTAGGCAGTCTCCTTTGTCGTTTTGTTGTGTGGATCCATTTGTATTTGGTGCTTCAAGTCTCCGGAAGGAAGCCCTCCTGGTTGTGCATTGCCTTTTCGTTGCTGCAAAGTCAGAATCTTCTACGTGTGGTTCCTCTGTGTGTTTGTGGCCGGAGTATAAAGCTTGAACCTCCGCCTGCTTCGGCTTTGGGACCCTCTTATGCTTTGATAGTCTGTTTTTGTTTCGTCGAATTGGATCAACAATGACTGCTTGCGTCGGCCTCTGGATTCATTATCGGCTTCGGAGAGGCTTCATTTGGTTCAGTGGTCGGGGCTGGGATGCCTAACCGCCTCCGCCTGTTGCGCCGTGGAGACTCCTTTGTCCTGTTTTGATTTTCCTAAGCTAATTGTCTTTCTTGCAGGATTTACTCGGCGATTTAGACTATGGCTACCGAGAGACTAAATGTTGCTTTGTGTGAATCTCTTGATTTAGTTTTAATATGGTTTCTACGGAACAGATTAGAACTAACATTGTATCTACGAGTCTTTTTTTATCTATTTTTGTGGCTCTTAGGTAGAAATTGCTTATTAGCTGATGGGATTCAAGTTAACACTTGTACCAATTGCCATTTCAAATGAAATGAATTCACATTTTTTTCAAAAAAAAAATGTTAAAAACAAAAGCTTTCAAAAACCTAAAAACTAGAACGATCAATATATATAGCAAACACAAAACTAAAATCCCAACAAGACTAGGAAACCCTATTCCTTTTAATAACGACTAAATCTTTCTAAACCAAATCGAACTTCTCGGTTTGATTAACTACTAAAACATTGCCCGGTTTAGTGTGTCTTGGTTACTTTTTTTTTTGTTGGAATGTAAAACTTTATTTCCACCAAAAACTTATTTACAAATAAATGCAACCTTCTCTAAAAGTTTCCTATTGCGAAGAAATTAATATAATAAATTGAATGAAAAAAGAGCAAAAAAAATTGGACCTAATGAGATACTAGATCTCTTGAGAGGAACCAAAGCTGGATAAGCTCACTTGTTCCATGTTCGCCTGGTTTCCTAAGAGAAAGTAACTTGATCTGAATGGCTCGGTCCACTAGAGTTATAAACATTCCTGTTGGCAGAGGAGGAGAACCATGTCGTCTGCTATTTCGTTCACTCCACAAGTGATAAAGAGTAGCCTGAAAAACAAAGCATAAGAGTTGATGTCTTGGCCTTGACAAAGATTGATGTGCTAAAATTTCCAGAATCTCATCCTAAATAATTGAGTAAGAATTCTGCATGATTCCCCGCGCAACAGCACGCCATATGACTCGTGAGTAGGGGCAGCTGAAAAACAGATGCTCCCTTGTTTCTTGCGGATCAGTACATAGAACGCACGCAGCCGAGAGTCTATGTCCCCAAGTCACCATGTGTGTAGCTGTCCATAACCTATCTTTGACAGCTAACCAAGCTTGGAAAGCCCACTTGGGTGTAAAGTGATTGCACCAAATCGCTCTAAAGCCCACGCAGCCGAGAGTCTCGGTTACTTGCTCTTTAAGCAAATGCTTTTGATTTCAAGATTACTCCAACACAAATCAATTACGATGGTGCAATTTTCCATAATAATAGTCTTTTGCTCTTAAAAATAATTGTCAAGTCAAAGATAAAAACTCCACGAAGTCGCATATAAATATGGTCATATATAAAGCCGAATAAAAGTTGGCTAGAAGCATATACAAAGGAAAAGCAAAAACATGGCAAACGGTTCTTCAAAGAGTTATCACTTGTTAGCACTTCCATTTGTGTTCCTACTTCTCTATCTCGCCTTATTTTATTTCCCTAATAATGAATCTCCACCTCAACAGTTTTTCTCCTCATTCACTCTTTCCTCCCTTCTTGATCACCCAAATGCTTTGGTATCCTCATCTTCTTCTTCGCTACACTCCCCTCCGATTTCCATAAAGGTAAGTACCTCTCGGATTCATATGTATCGTATAGATTCCGTGTTTAATTGGTATATATTGATTGTCATGTTTTAGTATTATCGGTACGTGTGAAAATCTCTGCATGCTATGACGCAAAACATCTGAAACATTTCTTAGTTCTTTTATTAAATTTATCAAATCAATACATAATATTGGATAATCTACTAATATGTTATAATCCAGGCACGTTTGAAATTCTTTGAATTAAACATATGCTATATTCGCAATCGATACATACATGTATTGTATTAGGGTTGGAAAGTCTCAACTTTTGAAACGTAAGTATATTACATACACACTTTCTCATTTTAAATGCAATTCACATTCTTATCAGGAAAAAAACTTTTGAAACGTAAAAATACTTTTTTCTTCTTTATTTATTAACTTGACTAAATATTATATGCATCCACTTAAAGGTGGTAGTTTTGTAGTAAAAATGAAGCAATAGTTTGATAAGATAGTAACAAAATTAAAGGAAATGTCGGCAGAAAAGGAAAAAGAGTTGAGGAAAGCAAGGGCTGCAATTAGAAGAGCCGTCAAGTTTAAGAATTACACGTCAAACAAACGAAGTTGTTTAGAGCATGAGCATCAGAGGTTTCTTAGGGCATGTTTAATGAGAGAATCTCTTAGGAGTTCTTAAAAAACTAAAATAATAATATTATAATGTAATGGGTTCTTAAAAATTTAAGAACTCCTTGTAAAAGGTTCTTAAATATCTTATTTAAAAACCTTTTACAAGGGGTTCTTAAATTTTTAAGACCCCTTGTATTATAATATTATTATTATTTTTTTAAGAACTTTCTATTAAGAATCCCCATTAAACATGGTCTTAGAGAGTATCTTAACATTAAACAAATAAAAAATAATGGAAAATGAAGAGAGAGAATGAAGAGAGTTTCTCATTTGAAAAATCATAGTTTCTCATGGAGAAACTCATATGCCACATGTGACATTGTAATTGGTTTAATTTTTTTAAAAAAATAAATTTAAATTTGACAACTAAAACTATACTAAAAATATTAATATTATATTAGTTGAGAAACTCATTAGAGTTTCTCATGGATAGAGATACTCTAATATATTCCCACAGGCCAGATATACAGAAACTCCTTTGCCTTTCACCAGTTAAGTCAACTCTCTTTTTCCCCGTGATATATAAATAATTTAATACCAACCAAAATCAAAGAAACGAACTTTCTGCGTAGGACGAAAACAATTCACATAAAATGGATTGCGACTAATTGTTAAGGGTATTGCAACTCCACCCGTCTATCCTCCGTCGGAAAAGGCGTCTCACTAGCTTTAACTTATTATTCAAGTAACTTCAATTACTCAAGAATCTAACTTTTATTATTCAAAAAACATGTTCCAATATTCAGTATCAAAATAAATCAAGTCTAAACCCAATAATAAATAAAATTATTGTCAAAAAAAGAAAATAAATAAAAATTTCGTTGTTCCCAAAAACAACACCAGAACAGTCCACCTCTTTCGACTACTCGTTAGTCTCACATGAAAATAGAAAAGAAAAGAGGGGGTAAGCAACATAAAATCATTCGGCGAGGTAGGGAATGCTAGGAGACAATAAGTCCGCAAACCCGACTTAAACTATTCAACCACGCAATCTAGTCCTGGAATAAGCAGCAAGCATGAGACATAATGCGTCCAATCAACATATAATGATCATAGTCTACATAATATAGAGACGGCTTCAATGAGCATCCACACCCTTTGCTGATGCCTCCTCAACATAAGATAAGTGTCCATATACACCGCACAAGGACACATGCTTCATCGATCTCTGGGACTAAGGTCCGAGCGGTCGACTTGCCTCCGCACCCTCCTAAAACAAGACTTTTAATCACGTATGCCTGGCCAAACCCTCTGGCAAGTCAGAAAAACAAACCTTGATTCTGAGTTAAAAATGTCTCGTCGTACCTTCTACTAAGTCATATCGCAACTCCA
The DNA here is from genome assembly GCA_900406275.1 of Anastatica hierochuntica. Lineage (NCBI taxonomy): Eukaryota > Viridiplantae > Streptophyta > Magnoliopsida > Brassicales > Brassicaceae > Anastatica > Anastatica hierochuntica. The sequence continues at coordinate 15,092 of OVAN01001135.1, read as the reverse complement.
AGTTACAAACATCTTGGCGTACCCTCAGTCGAGTCGCGTCCATACTCATATACATTAAATGCAATCAGTAAGAAAAATCAACATGCGAATAAGAAAAAGCTAATTATCTTAAAATCCTAAGTTAAACTTCAAACAATCAAGCAATCAATCATGACCCAATTAGACTCGATACTAATCTTTTTCCAGTAATAAATTATGCGAAAAAGAGTGTAATAAGTAAAACCTAAGGATTTATGGGTCTAACTCTCATTTTAGTCATTTATTGATGGTCATAAACCTCATTCACAGCTTCCCTACATGTGGACATATTCACTACATCATCTCCAATGGTGCCTTTCTCAATGTATATGAATACGAAACGTGTCTTACTTGCACTGGTAGATAAATATAAGAGTCTATAACTTCAGTGTAGAAAGCCAACCAAAACAAAAACTTTTAGAAATTCAAAAAACTATTTACTCTACAAATATGGAAAACTGACATATCCGCATACACTCAAAGATAAAGAAATAACTCGCAAAGTAACCGTTAGGGTAGCCATTCAAACGGTCAAATTGATATGCTCTGAGTCCTCTAATCGTGGTCACCGGTTTTACTCTGACCAGACATTGTTTGACCCACCAAACCTTGTCTTATTCAGACCCTATCTATCTGGTATTTTGGGATGTTTCTCTACACAAAAAAACTTACGTTACTAGACTTTGCTCCATTATTGCAGAGAGTAAGAGTAAGACGTACAACTTGGTCATTTAAGGTCATTTCCTTTGCGAGCATACTTTAGCTGCTTATCTTTGTTATAGCAGGTATTTCAAATTTCTAATGATTTATTGTCGTCCTCCAAAAGAGCTGTATCTTAGCCATTGAGTCACTCTTGAGTGCTTTCCTATGAAAAGCTCAATTGAAGGTCACTATTCAGCAAGAATTTCCTAGGATTCAATCACACTGCACACAAGGAAAAAGGAGGTCTAGGAATCAAAAGTATGTTTTAGTGGAACAGAGCATCAATGCTAAAATTAGTTTGGATGTTATTCTTCCGAGCATAATATATATGAGTGGCATGATTCAGAACTGAAATTCTTCAAGCAAATATTGGAAAAATTTGATAGCAGCAAAAAAACATTGATACTCATGGATAACAAAGAAATTTTTTAAGGCTAAGAGAGGTTGCTTACCCTTAGATAAAGATGAGTGTAGAAAATGGAAGGTCCTGCAAATTGTGGCAAGACAAGTGGAGCCACCTAGGAAACATAACAAAGTTTATTCACCGAAAAGGATCTCAACAATTGGGTTCTCCTCTGAGAGAATCACTGTCAGATCTATGGATTGGAGAATCCTGGATTCTACCACATTCACAATCAGATATATATGTTTTAGTACATATTCAACTCTCATATCTAGCCCTATCATCTTCACAAGACACCTATGAGTGATATCTTAATGGTTAGTAGGATTAGGTTCGTTCTCACGCAACGGGTTTGTCTACTTAAACATCAAAGAACACAATCTGGTTTTACCTTGGAAGAATGTCGTTTGGGTACCTTGGGGAATTCCCCAAGCATCGTTTCCTTCCTTGGCTCTTCATATGGAACTGATGTACAACCAACAACATATTCTTGAGTTGGGGATCAAAGTGTACCCAAACTGCTTGTTGTGTGGTTCAGTGGAGAAGTCAAGAGATCACATTCTCTTATGTTGCATCTTCAGCCATCAAATCTAGTATGAGCATTGTCGACACTGCAACTTCACGAGATTAAATGATTGGCACCAAAATATGTACAAAATCATTACTTTCAGTGGAAACAAAAATCAAAAGAGGATATTGATACTCGCCTGGCATGGAGCCATCTACTTCATCTTGAGTGAGATTAATCATCGTCTTCACAGAAATGCCTTACACTCTGCTGAATCCTTACTGCAAAAAATAGATCGGGAAATAAAAAAAGTTGTGTTGAGTCTCAAAGATAACCCTTCTCTCGCCTCGGATCTTATACAGAAATGGCTGGAGATGGGGAAGTAACAACTAAATTCTAAATAAGATCTAATTCAATATGCCTGGTACGCGCAAGAGGAAGAAAAAATGATGGTTATTACTCATTATCTCAATATCAATCTTCTATCTTGTTATGATTCAACTACACAATCAGATCTCGTTCAATTGGGTTCCTTAGTTCATTCTCAAGTACTCCTTTTTGTATTGATCTTTACTAAAACAATTCCTAATAGAGCCTTGTACAACTTTTTTTCTTTAATTTATTTTGAAAATCTTTTAACCAAAAAAAGAAAAAAGATGTTACATCTACATTACGTGGAAAGTAGTAAAAGGTTTTTTTCCGTTATTTAAAATTTTTGAGACTGTAAACTCTTGCAAACCAGAGCAAGTGCTGCAAAAACACATTTCTTAATATTTCAATATGAAATTGTGATGGTAATGTCAAATCTTATTTTGAAAATACGGCATAAACTTATTTTTCACTAAAAATGCAAGTAAATTGTTAAAAAAATGTAAGATTTTTTTTATTTGAATAAAAATTCACTCAAACTAAATTTTCCGCCACAACTAAAGCTCTGGACAAAACAAACACAAAACAAAAATTTTAAACTTCAGAAAACAGTAAACCACTACTACTCTGCATTTTAAATGAGGTACCAACGGAAATATAAAATTGCGATGACTACGCCATAGACGGTACATCTTCTTATTCAAAGAAATTCTTCAACTAAAGAGGGAAGCTTTTTGCTACATATGAGGATGATCTAAAGTATTTCGTCACACTCCTAGCAACGGAGAAGGCACATGTGTTGCAAGTTTGACATTCCAAGGTTGTAAACCAAGATGGAAGGTAGCTTGCACGGAACGATATCTATGAAATATGATCCAAAATCGCAGACTACTCAAGGGGTTTATTTAAAGCCTTGATAATGTCTCATGTGGTGGCTACAAAGGTTACTTTTGATACGTGAAAAATTTCCATACTCTTTGTAGCCATTCCTAACCTCTTACTTGTGCATTAAAAGATGACTTATTACCTGTGTACAATCTCCGATTATGCATAACCATAGTTCTTTGAACGTCTCGTAACACCCATGATATACTTGTCAGCTTTGATGTCTTCTACCATGAGTAACCGATATTGCTTTTAAATTCCCCCTTCGGAGGCTGCATCCATATATCTTTTACCTATGTGTTATAAATTCTTTCATACGATTCTTCCATTTTGCTCTAGGTTGTCTTGAAATGTGTCGCATCTTCATCAGCTTTCAGGACCACTTCTTGAAGATTGAAAGTTATGTTCTCAAAAGCTTTTAGTTCCTCTCTTTCATATCGTCCAAATAATCCAATTTGGGACTAAACATAGCTCATCAGGGAGGTTTTTGAGCTTAGCTATCAGTAGTATATGATGGACATTTTCGTACGACGACCTAGTAATTTCGTTGTGTTGTGTAGGTAGGTTTAACAAAGCCCAAGATTGCCATGTCGGAGGATAATAAAATATTCTATGATGAATCATCTCATGTTCCTCATCACATAGAACCTCCATATACATTCATTCCTCTATTTTCTAAATTCTCAAAAACAGCCACAACTATTTTTAACATTCTCCGGATAAAATGTTAACTTTTGGGGAGCCATGATCATTAGAACTTCTGAATACAAAGCATTGATTGATGGTTGTTGTTCAAGGTCACAATGCAACTTCCAATGTCTCTTTTGACAATTAAGATCATAACCACTTTTGACTGAGTATATGCCATCTTTTGTAAAGTTCCAGCAATAAAGATCTTCTTTGACCATAATTGGTTTGCTCTTCCTAATGATTTCAATGTCCTATGGGAGAAGGAGGTCCTGCAACTTCTGTAAATCTCAATTTCTAGATAAAGGATTAGTCAGAAGAATAACCTTATTGGAGAAATGGACTGTGAAATTTTTATTCATGAGTCTTCTTGGTTTATCCTAAAATATCCACTCATCCTGCTAGCTACGTGTACTTCTTCCATTTCTGATGGCCCTTTTTAAGCCTTTTCTTAATAATTCTCTACCAAATAGTGGGTTTCTCCATGCGTATGAGGGTCATATGTCTTCTGTCGCCGAGAGTACGTTGTCATTAGGATATTATATATTGGTAACAAGTTGAGCAAACAAACCACCAGGATCATAAATAAGTCGTTATGTTTGCTTTGACATAACGCTTGTTTAAAATACGATAAGTCCCAAAACCAATACCACGTAGATCTTTAGGCATTGACAATCTTTCCTAATCTTTCACAAAAATGTAAGATATTATTAAAAGAAGAAACTAAATGCATATTAAAAAATTTTGTAATTTTGAAATCTAATTGGCGTGAGAGTTTTATCATTTTTTGGTTCAATTAAAGATATAAAAACTCTGGAATAATCGAATATCCAGATCTCCGATTTTACNTATATATATATATATATATATATATATTATGTATATGTATGAATAGGAGGGGGCCGAGGAGGATGTACATGTGGTCTCTGAATCGCAGAGTACACAAAGACAAGTCATATTCTTCCGTAATATATGCTTGGTGATGGCTCCTGGATGCTATTGAATATTCATATTGGTTTACATTGGTCATATAAAGAAACTGGGGGATGTAGTTTGATGGGTTCCATGAACCAAATTCAACGGATATCGCCTCTCCACTAAGAGATTGAACCGCTGATATGGGGTATCCAAAGTATGATGACCCATCCTGAGGTTCATGAGTTCGGCACATATAGTCAAGATGTTATTCATATGATCGATAGTCTAAATGAGTGGCTGGATTTTGCGACGGTGATTAAGGTGTTCGAGAGGGAGAGAAATTTGTTTCCAAATTTGAAGATCTCATATATTATATGAAGTGTACGTTCCAAGGCAGACAATTTAGTTTGTTTAACTAAATAGTATCGTGAATCTTTTTCTTTTATTTGTTACTCTATTCTAGTGAGGCTTGCTACACCATCTCAGGTCTTTGAATAATAAAATAACCTTTTTATGTTATTAAAATATTTGTGTAACACCCCCTTCCGTGTGCCCCCATAGGCTCTCTCTAGGCCCATAAACCCACCTTGTCCGACGGTCGGTAGCGCTATCCAGGAGGCTTTAAAGAATTGATTTACTGTTTTTGTAATCACAATGCGATCTTTTCCCGTACCTTGTCTTCACTCTCATGATTCCGTGAATCACTTCCCGGAAAGTCACCAATCCTAGTATTGCTCTAACACAAGCACGCTTAATTGTGGAGTTCTCTTAGGACAAGTGACCGAAAAGATTAGTGCACTTTGGTGACATAAGTAGCAAAATAAATCCTTTTCAGCTCTCTACATATACCACTATGATTCCATAAACCGGAGTCTCGTAATCACCACACTTACAGAGCACAACGCCCTCGTTGCCACCAGGATCGTCACCCCCGATTGTGTGAGTCCCTAACACCATACTCATCTGGTTTGACTATGCTACCAAAATGTATCACCCCTGACTGCCTCTCCCGCACGTGACTCGGGTAACACAGAAATCCTCCGTTCGTGTCGTGCCCAAGTCTGAGGCTAGACTATGGTAACACAGGAATCCTCCGTCTGTACACCATCCAAGTCTACCTACCCACAAATACAACTATATATACATATATACACATCACTAGCAATCCTCATGTGCATTAATCAATTGTGATAGAATCTATTACTCTAAATCCGGTTTAGCAATAAAGAAAACAATTAGACTCCAAGCAATAAAGAAAACAACTAGACTCCAACTAAAATTTCGCCGGAGGCGGTGGCTAAAAATCGGTGGAGGTTAGACGGAAAATTGGCCTCCTGTGCAAAGTTTTGTTTTGAATTGGTCAAGAAAAAGTGTAGGGGGATGACTCTATTTATAGGGAACAAATGGAATAAAAGAAGACTAATCTTTTCGATGTGAGACTTTAGTAAAAACAAGAAAATTTCAGATTTTTTAATTAAAAGAGATAGTGGTTTTTAGGGATTAAATGAACAAATTAAATGGACAAAGATGTTACAATTTGTTTAATGGAAACAAACAAACTAAATATGATAACTCAAACAAAAAAAGAATGAACGACCTTTATGTTTTGTTATTCAAAATGATTCCCGAATTCGTAACTCTCCTATAATACCAACACATTTAGGTTCATAATGGGTTAGTAAAATTTACATCATAAATGCTTTTCTAAGCTAATTTTGAGGTCGTTTGAATATTTTCCCCAAAATAAAAACTTGCAGCATTTTATAATGTTTCTCTAGATTTATTTTCAGAAGATTTGTTTTTGCATCCAAAGACTTTGATTACCATAAGTAGCTTTCTAAATTTTCCTCGACATATCTCTCATTCCAATTTCTTTATTCTATTAATCATCTATGCATACTGCATGAACTAATGCTATATTGCCTAACTTGAAGTGTTTCACCAAGCTTTCCACTGTATTGCTAAAACTGAGTGCGTGTCAGTGTATTTACTGTCAGCATGCCAAATTTAATTGGACTCTGAAAATTTCCAATTTGTTAATAATTTAGAAGTCTATTTTGCCAGTTGCGCAAGAAAAGAAGTCAATTTCTTATTAGGAAATTTACTAAAATAACTCCCACCCTTTCTACATATTAAAAGCGAAATAACTTTATTTTTCTTGCTTACGTGTCGAACATACAAGAGTCCATGGCTTACACGAAATGTTCTAATTGGTTGGCGCTTTTAATTGTTTTTTTTTCCGGTTTATTTTGTTTCAACTAAAAATTGTATAATTAAGTGAAAGTAATTAATGCTTTTGTGTGGTTTAATGCATAATAATCGTATGGGTAACAATTTTAGGAATGTTTTATTAATATTCGATTATGATTTTTCTATATAAAAAGTATTCTTACTAAAAAAGGAAATTTAATTAAATGTTATTACTATAAATAAAAAAGTTTAATGTTGTGTAACGAATACTATATTTTACCAACTTAAATATAATAAGTATATTAAATACATATTCTACAATATATTATATATGTTAAGTTTTTATGGTAATAATAATATTTTGTAGCTTTAATAGAATTATTATTTTTTTGTTTTTGGTTTGTTTATAGAAATTATGTATTAAATGTTTATAAGAATGAATATTTAAACTTGACCTACAAGCCAATTAAACTATATATATGAGATGTGTGTAGACTTTTACATATCACGTTGATAAGTTTTAGGTTTTTATAGCTTTGTCTTTGTTCTTTCGAAATTTTATTAATAAAGATTTTGTTTCTTTTGTAATGTGATGTGTATCAAAGAGACGGAAGCAATAATGTTTCACAGAGACAGTAAATTTGTCTCCGACCATCACAAGGTGAGAGAGGCACAGCTAGGCGCTCACACTGTGAGATCCAATGGAATGAGTGTTGCAAGGAATCATTTGCATGATTGGATCATACTTGTGTTACTTGTTATTCTCGAGGCCCTACTCCTTACAATCCACTCGTTTTATCGCTTTGTTGGTAAAGATATGATGAATGATCTCAGTTACCCGTTAAAGAGTAACACCGTGCCTATTTGGTCTGTCCCGGTAAGCTTCCATGAAGTCTAATTATAATATTTGCCACATAGGTTTTCTCACAATATAAATAAATGTTTCATTTCTTCGGAATGGCAGGTTTATGCCATGTTTTTGCCTTTGGTAATCTTCATCTTTATTTACTTCCGTCGAAGAGATGTTTACGATCTTCATCACGCGGTGCTAGATCAAAATTTTTTGAAGGAATGTACTATTTGCTTCCAAACGACTTCTTTCATATACATAATCACCATTGCAGTTGGCTGTTTTCCGATGTGCAGGTCTCTTATATTATGTTTTAGTGACGGCAGTACTGTTTTGGTACTCACTCTACTCAAAAATATCAAAGAAACTTAATTCTCATACAAAGCTTTATACCATAATTTAAAATCGCAGGTCTTGTGATCTCTACGTTCTGTTATCTTCAATTCTTTCCGCCACCATATCACATCGAAGGTGCAAAGTTCAATTTGCGGATTCCATCTACCGTATATCTTGTTTATATTGTTAATTGATCATTTAAAAGGTTTGGTCTTTGTTTAAGGTTGGGGACCATATGCATACTTTCAAGTGTTGGAGGTGGCTCGAGCACAAGGAACAACAGAGAATTGATCGGTGCAGCGACCGCCACCGCCTCAAGGAGATAACGGTCAACAAGAAGAAGACAGTGGTGGGTTTATTGGTTTACATTTGGTGGATAACCCGAGTATGAGGAGAGAAGAAGATGTTGAAACTGGTAGAGGGTGAGATGAAAGAAACTTTAAAGCTAAGTTTGGTTGCTTCTTAGGACACACTTTTCTCTTCTTTTTTCTTCTTTAGATTCGTAGTTTGTTCTGTTTTTATGAGATAATAACTACGGTTTGTTAGTGTTGTTTTAGTCGGTTTGGCCCGGTTTAAGTAGTCGTTTATTGGTTTTGATTTAAAGTTCATATAATTTCTTCTTAAGAATTGTTTGTGCTATTTAAATGAATATTGAATATGGGCAATACTCTTATTTCTATTAAAAATTATTAGAAACAATTATAAGAACAATTTTTCACCGGAAAAATATTTTCTTTTCATCTAGAGAATTTTTATAAGTATGTTTTCATTAATATGCATTTTGCGGAGAATATGGGCAATACTCCATGATTAAATATCTCGTTAATTAAGTTTTGTTCTTTTTATATAATGCAAGTTTTGTAACGTCTCTTGATTTTCAGAGTTCAACTTCATGACAAAAATGGACACGAATAAACCAACTTTCTCCATCAAGACAATTTGTTTTTTAACCAACGACATGTGTTACCAAACTTTATTATATTCGGATTAATAACATATATAGTAGAAAACTTAAATAACTCATCTTAACTAAAACAAAAATAAAAATAAATTATAATAACTCATCTTACATAACATAAAAGTAAAAATAATTAATCCAACAATATGAATGAATATAAAATTATAGTAACTCTATATAACGTCTAATAATTATTATTACTACTAATTATTATTAATAATGGTTTAAATAATTAAATGAATTTTTATTATTAATAGTTCAAATGAATTGTTATAAAAATGCAAATGAATTTAGTAACTAATATTATATGGTGCCAAAATTATTATAGAAAGGTTTAATTTATTAAGATACCAACGAATACTTATATTGAATCAAAATAATTATAGAAACTACTAAGTATGATTGTGACCATAATTATATTTATGGGTTTCCATTTCTTAACATTCTATATTTATATGGTACCAAAGTAACTATAGAAAGTATTAAATATAATTGTGGTTACATATATACACACTCATATTCTCTTTCTATATATAAAAATTATTTATGTTTTATATGCATTTAATTCTCAAAAACTCTTATATATTCACTCTAATAATTGTATGCATTTAATATTGAAAACTCTTATATAAATAATAAAAAACAATGATAATATAATTTTAAAATAATGATGCAATTAATGTGTGGTTAACAAAAAAAATAATGCAATTTTAATATACAAAACAAATAATAAATTGTATCACTATTTCTATAATAATTTCTATAATTAAATGCATACATTCAAGAAATAACTTTGTGTAACATGTTTCTTTCCTTTTTTATGTATGTGTAGATCCGTTAATATATTAATTCTGTGAAAATTATTATAAAATTTATATTAAGAAATTTGTTCAATCGATGATTAGATTTTTATAAAAAGCTCATCTATATTATATGTGTTAGAAGAAAATAGGAAAGTTTATTATTTATTTTATGTTAATAATATGAAAATTTTAAATTAGATAAATTACTTAAGCTACAAATTCAATATATATATATATATATATATATAGCAAACATTTGAATCTTACACTTGTGTGTATATTTCATAATCTTACTGTGTCTTTTTAAAAGGTTTTGTTACATGAAGTTTTGTTTTGGATCACAATAGTTGTCGAGGAATGTGTGAAGAGTATAACTAAAAGTTTATGTCTACAAAAAGTAAACAATAGCAAGGTTAAATAAAATAAAAATTTGCTCTGTTTGGCCTGTTGACATTATAGTTAACATGTTCTTATTGAAAATTGAGTTAATAAAATATTTGAACGTTGTCTTCCATAGACATGATATATTGTGTAAGACGAATAAAAAGTATGGATGTCAAATAAAATTTATCTTAAAGCATCTTTCTGATGATTCTCTTTTTCAGCTGGTAACTATTTTTTTTTCTAATTCGTAATCTTTGGTAATGCTTCAATAACTGTCAACGACTCACAAATCATTTGACTCGATCTATAGATCTTTAAGCTCTATGAAGTTGTTCTTCCTCTTTTAACCGAGCTGAGAAAGGTATTGCTAAAATCATCACTACCAAAAGTGATAATTCTCTTTTGGTTATATGAATCTTGAAATCTCAATTACTGGTCAAGAACCTGTGGCTTAATGTCGATGCTCATAGAGGTGTGCTACGAGTTTTTGTATGACCACAAACCAAAAATATGATTATGTTTTTAGGATATACCGTTGTTAAACGAACATTTATCACACAGTAAAAATTATTTAAAAAATTTAAAACATAAAATATTGACAAGCGAGATTATTGTATTAGGATCTCATCTTGAAGATAGCTACTTAGTGCCTGAGCATTGGTGTGTTCTTGCGAACAACGGAATGATCCAAACAGATGACAAGACATGGATACTCAATAACGATAAGGCGAACGAGATTATTAGGATCCAACGGAATGATCCAAATATTGACAAGTGATAATACTTCATCTAAAGTATTACATGTAACATATTAGGATCCATTAAAAATGTTTAAATTTAATAATTTTTTCGACAAGCGAGATTATTGTATATTTACGTAGATATGTTAATATGTTAGTATGATAATTGATATTATTTTTGAAATAATCGTAATTTTTATAAATTTTTTTTGTATCAAAAATTTCACAGACATTTGAACATCTACGAGTATGAAAGATATGTGATATATGATTAAAAATCCTCCTTATGTATTAAAAGATATGTGATATATATAAAAGATATTTATCGTAACATTTCATCTTAACTAAAACAAAAATAAAAATAACAACTCATCTTAACTAAAACAAAAATAAAAATAAATTACAATAACTCATCTTACATAACAAAAAAGTAAAAATAATTAATCCAATAATATGAATGAATATAGAATTATAGTAACTTAATATAACATCTAATAATTATTAAAGCATCTACCTGATGATCCTCTTTTTCAGCTGGTAACTATCTTTTTTCTAATTTGTAATATTTGGTAATGCTTCAATAACTGTCAACGACTCACAAATCATTTGACTCGATCTATAGATCTTTAAGCTCTATGAAGTTAGTTCTTCCTATTTTAACCGAGCTGAGAAAGGTATTGCTAAAATCATCACTACCAAAAGTGATAATTCTCTCTTGGTTATATGAATTTTGAAATCTTAATTACTGGTCAAGAACCTGTGGGCTTAATGTCGATGCTCATAGAGGTGTGCTACGAGATTTTGTATGACCACAAACCAAAAATATTATTATGTTTTTGGGATATACCGTTGTTAAACGAACAATTATCACACAGTAAAAGTTATTTAAAAATTTTTAAAACATAAAATATTGACTATTTAGTATTACAAGCAACATATTAGGATCCATTAAGAATGATTAAATTTAGTAATTTTTTGACACGCGAGATTATTATATATTTACGTAAATATGTTATTATGTTAGTATGATGACTGGTACTATTTTTGAAATAATCGTAATTTTTATAAATTTTGATTTGGTATCCAAAATTTCACAAACATATGAACATCTACAAGTAGAAAAAAACTTAGAACCTTAAGAACCAAACCGAACATTTAAATGCTAATATCTAAACGGATCAAAATCTCTTAAAACCGAAAAAATCACAATTGAACTGAGAACTGAACGAGGACACAAAAATATTCTGCAGTAAAATTTAAATTGATAGTATATGTTATATTTATATCCAAAATAACAAAAGTATCCGAACATTTAACTATTTTAATTATATTTATAAAAATTAAACAAATTTTTACACAATTTAATGTAGAAATATCATTAAATTTAATCAATTTAATTTTATTTTTGGGTAACTCAGCGAAATACATGAATCTAAATATAGTCCGATCTCATAATTGTTCCTAAATTTTGGACCAGGCTCGACCGAAAATCGGAAGAACCCAATCAGAACTGAACCAAAATTTTAAAATACTCGAACCGAACCGTAATCGAACCTAATAAACCTAAGATCCGAATAACCGAACCCTAATCGAACCAAATACCTGAACGTCCATCTATATGATCTTAAAAATTATAAGTAACATGATTTAAAAAAACTTTTGATCGGCGTAAATTCTACTATCAAATAATATTATTTTTTCCAAAAATTCTCATGCCCGCACCGGGTGCGGGCCCGTTAGATAGTTTTATGCTAAATGACTAGTATAACTCATATTTTTTGGAAATTATTAAAATATTTTTATGCTTTAAATACCCTCATTCCTTTGGCGAAAAAAACGTAAACATCAAACTTTTTTGACAAAAATCAAAATTTTTCCGTCCATGTATAGATCTGTCGTAAAAGTCTGCCATTACGTCAGACTTCTCATAACATGTTAGATTTTTTTTTTGTGGGTGATAGACTTTAATGATAGAATTAAATTTTTGATAGATTTGTTTAGTTAGTTTGCCACACAACATAATAGATATGTTTAAATGCAGCAGATTTATAGTTTTACCGGAATACTTTCCCCTATTTTTGTTAAGTGTTACGACAAAATTAATTTTTACTGGTAGATTAATTTTATTTGCGGCAGTTTTGTTATATAGACTTCATATGCTTGGCATATTTTTGAATTTGTGACATAACATACTTTTCGAACAAGTCCCTAGTTATGGCAATTTTTTGGGACGAGACTTATTTACTAAACTAACATTTCTTTGGTAGCAGTTTTTTTAATAATGATAGCAGACTTTCAGCAATCGTCGTGTTTGATGATAGACTTATAACATAAATTTTCCACAATGAAATTGCTGAGATAACTTGGGTATTGGTGGCAGTTTTTCGTCACATATTTGTATAGTCGTGGCAGATTTATACATTCATGGCAGATTTTTGGGGAAACCAGACCAAATTTGGTATTTAAATTAGATCGAATTTCGGTTTAGTAAATTGAACCCTAATCTCCTGCAATCACATTTTAGTTTATTTTTTACAATTGTTTACGTCAATTCCCTATTCTTAACTTATTTCCTTCTTCTTCATATCTTGTTTCCAAAATCTATGTTGATTTTTTAAGGATTTTTATCAAGGGATATGGATCATATTGTTATTGTCTGCAGAAGGGTCGATGGCAATTTTTGGTTGATAGTGAACGAGGAAGTATACTCCTTCAAGCGGATGAAAACATACCTTTTGAAGACTTCGTGGCAATGATTTACGAGGATTACAGATTGGATAGCGAAACATACGAGTTATCGTTAAGTTAGATGTTGCTGTAAACGAATTTATTGAGATTATCTCAGGACAAACCGCCCATCAAAGTAGGAAATATTCGTCAATTTCATCGCTTTTTGAGACAAAAACGATTTCGGGTTCTACGATTTGCCCCAAATCGATTTTTTTTAAACAATTTCAACTTTTAATATTCTTTATTCAAAAATAATGAGATTTGGTTTGATTTACTTCGGTAAACCAAAATTTCAGATCAACGTAAATAACATAGCAAACCATTTTTTTCAATTAATTTTCTTCTCAATCAACACTTTTATAAAAATCCAATATCTTACTCTTAATTTTGTTTTAAAAGGTTGATTATTTTTGAAAAGTAATTCCTTAGGTGTTTTAGTCTTTTCACTATATCCCTAAGTTATTCTAGTAATTTTAAAAATTTAATATTTATACTAGTCATTATAAACAAAATTAGAGTCTTTCTAGGTAATTTCTCAAAAGTCTATCATGTTTGACTGAAATTCTTTTATTTTTGACCAGCTGAGATAAATTTAAATTTTGACTCACAAATAGTCTTAATTTAAATATCTGAAATTGAAGATTGAGTTTTATATCATGAAGCCATATTTGATCAATTTAGCCGCATAGAATTTTGAATATTTTCTCTCGAAATATCCTCTTTAATTATTATGGTTTCTTCTAAAAAGAATGTAACTAATTCTACAAAAATATTATGTCGACCAAAAAACAGGAGTCACATAGAAATGATTAAAAGATTTTAAGGTGTGGTCGTACAAAGAAGGAGAGCAACCACTGGTTCACGATGGACCTGTGAACGATATTTACGCAGTTGAGGGACAGTTCATTGACGAGCTTGCGAATGTGATGGGTGGACCAACAGGCAGGTTTAGGGCTGACCGGCCGGAAGAAGCTCATGCTTTCTTCTTGCCCTTCTCCGTTGCCAACATCGTCCATTACGTCTACAAACCCATTACCTCGCCTGCTGACTTCAATCGAGACCGCCTCCACCGGATCTTTAATGACTATGTCGACGTTGTGGCTCGCAAGTTCCCTTTTTGGAACCAAAGCAATGGCGCTGACCATTTCATGGTCTCCTGCCATGACTGGGTACTTCTATATTACATTTCAAGATTCATGTATTAATTTTGGATTTTTGGTTCTTTTTTACATGCAAATCCACATTCTACAATAAGGCCAATCAAAACATCTGTAACGTCTCCGACCCAGCGTCCCTTTTAATCTTAGGTTTGTATCAATCTTCCAGAAAGTTACTGCATCCTAGTGGTTAGAGTCTCCAGAAAGAAGCCAGTAACCCGGGCTCAAATCTAGTAGGCTGCGAAATTTTCCTTTTATTTTTCAAAGCCCATTTTTTCTAAAGTTTCTTAACTTTGTCCCACATCGGAAATCTCCATCCAATCCCTTCTCATCCTTCCCCTATATATAGAGACCCCTCCTTCTCATTCCTTCAAGTCAGAGCAAAAGTTCTGCATAGGGGATTGGCTTTTCGGCTATTCCCCATCGGCTTTCGAGCCACCGCCTTCGGCGAGTT
>OVAN01001134.1:0-44655 GCA_900406275.1 Anastatica hierochuntica | reverse complement strand
CATATTTTGGAGAGGTTAGGCTTTATCTTTCATATGTTGATTACTGTTTTACGAAGGCAGTGGTGTTGGAGCTTAGCTTAGTCTGATATTTGTGTAGCTTGAAGTTTAAAAAATCTGCTACTGGGAAACCAAATATCTTAGAGAGGCTTCTTAGTGCTCTTCATCTACTTTCACAGGTGAGTTTCTCTGTGTAAACAAGCTCTGATTATACCTACCAGTTCATACATATTAACAAGATCTGTATGTTTTTGACTGGTTCATTGTATTTGTTGCAGATGAGTGAACCAATTTTGAAGGCAGCTAGGTAACATTGTGATTGATTTATTAATTGAAACTTCCGTATGATTTCGTCCAGTTAACCGCATTCGGTTTGTAATTGTTCTTGTTTTTGGTTGTACAGTGGGATATTTACTCGGCTAGCTCGTTCATTTTTCATAGGATTTTTCATGACGTTTTTGGCGCTGCTTGCACCTCTCCGAGTGTTGATTCAACAAGTAAGATTGAATCTTTTGTTTGTTCCGTAATCCAATGTTAGAAGGCCGGCTCTGATTGATACACACTGATGGAATAGTTAATTCGTTTGACTTTGTGCAGATATTGCTGTTTCAGTTTACAATTCGGTAACTAAGATTATTAGTAAAGGAAAGCGAAGGAAAGTGATGAATTGTTATCCACTAGCACGAAGGCTAAAAATGTGCCACTTGTAACACGTGTGCTGACTTTTCCACGTGTCAACTATCCAACGGTACGTATTGCATTTTTTAAAATTATGTTTTGCTTTAGCTCGTCTCGTGGTGTCAATAGTTCAAAAAGACAATGGTGTTAACAAATTTAATTTGTTGTGTTAACACTTTAATTAAAATGATGAAAAATGTCACTAGAGAGAGTTCATCAAATGGTCAAGAACAAGCCTTACCTTCTTCCACAAGAAATAAAGTTTCACTTACTAAAACTCCAAGTGCGCAGAGAAAGTTAGGGTTTATCTGTTAAAGAGTCGTTCGCTTTCTCTCAAACTTCATCATCAAGAACAATACGATTCTCGGTTTCTTCTGCTCGCTTGGCTCTCTACCATGTCAGACCCGAAAGATCAACCCCAAACTTCTCCTGCACGTAAGTAACTTTCTGATGGGTTTTGTAGTTGAGCAGTCTCGACCAAGTAGGGTTTTCAAGTTTCGAACTCCTCTGTTTTCTTCTCTTTCTGATAGATTCTTCTGGTGTTCTTGATTCTGTTGCAGAAGATTCGATTAGTTCAGCGCCCAAGAAGAGCGATTCTGCATATATTATGTCGATCAATAGCAGTTACGATGAGTTCTTGTTCCCCACGAACAAGAAAATGAAGCTCGACCAACTCCAGAAACTGGCTTATAACAATGTTCTTCGCGCCTTTAAAGCAGAATCTCCCGTAATATCCTCCGTAAAACACGTCTTTAATCTTTAATCTTTCATGTTCTGCATAAGATGATTCTGTTCTCGGAGATTTTGTGCTCATCATCGTCTTCTCTTCTTCTTCAGCCAAGGATTTTGGTAACGAAAGACCTGATGAAAGAATGGAAAATTACTTACCAAACTCATACCGCAATCGAAGATTTAATCAAAACCGATCCACTACTCAAACAATTGAGGTATCATCTTACATTGAAGATTACCTTAAGAATGTGATCTTCTCTCTCTTCTTCTTTAAACATTTTTTCAAACCGTTTCGCACTAACTTTCAATTGGCGTCTGATGAGAAGGAAAAGCAGACAGTCACTGAAGTCAAAGGCATACCATTGGCGAAGCAGAAAGTCACTGAAGTCGAAGGCATACCATTGGCGAAACCAAGTTTTACTCCTGATGTTTCAAGTTTTAAGAGCCGACAAAATGCAGAAGTCGGAGGCATACCATTGACCACAAGCTGGGGCCAAGTTTCTCCTGAGTCTCTTGTTGGAAAACGGGTCGGTATAAGATTGCTTGGCGAAGATACTCACATACCATTCCTCATCAAAGCATATACGCAGAAACGGCAAAGCTCGCTCGTGTTCTTTTGGGCGTTGTTCATTAGATTTCTCAGTCCTAAGGAAAACGGTTTACAATCCACAGGATTTGCACCACCTTGTGACTGCTCATAGCCGCGAGGGTTTTGAGGACCCATGCGATTGGATTGACATCAGACAGGTAAAATCAAACTGTTATATCTCTTCTCCAAGTTTTCTATTTTTTCTCCTTTTCTCAGAAGTTGAAACCTCTTGATCTCAAACTCATTGCAGATTCCGGCAGAAGATATGATTTGGCAAGAGGTTCCTCCCGGGTTACCAACACGGAAATGCTCTGTAAAACCAGGCGAAAACTATCTTTTACGCAACCAGTACAACACAACAGAAGAAGCAAACTTAGGAGGTATCTTGCAAACCATTTCCAGATGACAGAGATGCATAAACAGTCCAGACTTGAACCCTTTCATAACCTTGTTTGATATCTTCGTCTCTTAATACAATCAGTAGACAAACATTTTGAACTTTCCTTTGCAAACAAATTGTCAATACTTCTCTGTAAATGACTGCCTCCTTTTACGCTTCTTCGGGCGATTAGAAGAACCAGCCTCCTTTTCACTAGCTTCGTTGCCTCGCTTTGCCACTACAGGAGAAGACGACGCAGCGCCTCATTTGATAGCTTCCTACAAAGATAATACAACAACCTTTTTCACAACATGATTCCTTCTTCCAATTTTCTCAATTTGCAGTAAGACCAATAGCTAATACACAGATTAGGACCGAAAAAAGAATCACCTGCATAATCTCTCGAACACATACTCAACATCAGGAGCAAGCATAAGTGCAATACTTTGTGCAATAACCTCAATCGTTTCCTTAGGTACAATGCTCATCTTCTCCTTCTCTTCTCTTTCCCCAAAACCAAATTATCCACAGCTCTATTGCACACCATACAAAATCGAAACAATACACAATGAATCGAAATTCAACAAGCAGAAATTTCCAACACAAAAACAACTCTGAATTTTACTATAAAACCCAAAAAAAAACGGAGCACAAAAGTGTTTTCAGATTCACCGATTCAATAGACAAACGGAATCGTTTCTACTCGGAAGCTAGCTACAAAGATAATGGCAAACCACGGTGGTTCACTCGTAACAGGAACAAGAACACAGACGCAAAAGAAAAATTCTTCCCACGTCGAAGATCCACAGTCACACCCAAGTCCGATTTAAAGAAGAAGCGAATCAACATATCGGGTCGGGTATTTCAATTGAAGTTAAAGTGAACCTGATTGGGTCTATTCCGGGTTTATATTTAATTTTGGGCTAATTTGAGCGGTTGGTACAAAATCTGTTTGATTTTTGGGCTAATTTGACCGGCCCAAAATGTTAGTTGGGCCTAGACTTTTTTAAACAGCCCGTATAAAAATACGCTCTAAAATACACGGTTTATACTCGGTTTGAACGCGGTTAGCGCGCAAATCGAGGTCGATTTTATGTCGGTTATCATGGTATAACGGGGTCCGTTTTCCGTTCAAACGGGATCCGTTTGCTTGACACGTGTCCGTTCCGCGTACGACACGTGTCTGATTTTTTTTTTTTGGGGCTTCGTTTCTGTGTTGAAAAAACCATAGCTTTCGCCTTTCTCTTCTTCCATTTTCGCTTCTCTGAAACAGTGTTCATTTGAGAGAGAAACGAAATTCAACAACTTTTTGATTCTCTCTCTCTCTCATTGTTAGCCTTTGGCTAGTACACTCAAAAATTATTAGCTACGGGAGAAAGTTCGTTGGGTTTTTGGGAATTTGCGCATACAAAAGGCAAATCGGATCCAGCCGATGATTCCGGCGAAGAGACTTTTGTTATCTCCGTTTCTCGGTGTCACGTTAATCGTCGTTCTCGTCGCTCTCTACTTCAGATCTTCTTCCCTCAAGTCTCCACACCACCAAGTACTCACCTTTCTATTCTTCTCCGTTCTGAAAACTCCGAAATTAGATCACTGAGTTAGCTATTGATCAAAGTCTCTCCTTTTTAGCTTCTGCTACTAACCCATGATAATGGGTCGGAGTTTAATCGCAATTGCAATAGAGAATCCATGTTGTCTTCTCTTGGATTTTGATGGGTTTGTTTTGGTTTTTTCGAAAGAGGTTATTTTCTGCTGAGGAATTAGCATTGTACAATGGCACTGATGAATCGTTGCCTATACTCTTAGGGATTCTTGGGTAAGTCTTATTTTTTGCTTGTCAAGTGATACATACAAGTCGACTCTTAATATAACTTGTAAAGTTCGTATCTTTAACATTTTGGGGATGCAGATCTGTGTTTGATGTGAGCAAAGGAAAATCTCATTACGGTATTGGAGGAAGTTACAACCATTTTGCTGGAAGGTTTGCTTTTGCTGCAGAGATTCTCTTATGTTCTTCTTGTATCTTTCCTTGTGTTAATATCCTCTTTGATGGAATGTTTTTTTTCCCATATAATTCTTACGCTTCTTAGAGACGCTTCTCGTGCTTTTGTTTCCGGGAACTTTACAGGTACGAACTGTTTGCTGCATTCGTTAGTGGGTGACAAAGAGCTTTTAAGTAACTTCTCTAGGAAATAATGATCAACAAATCTTTCTGATCTAACAAACTGTTTTGGGAATTTTTAAGTTTATGGATCTTCACTTCTTTTGGTTACTTGATATTCTCGGAAGAGGATGTTTAATCTCTTCTCTTGCTTATGTTATGAGGAAATGTTCCCATTTCCATGCTGTTCTTCCCGTTTCACATACAGTAAGTCCATGATATCTGTTGAAATTTCTTGTGCAGGAGATGGACTTACAGATTCGTTACGTGGGTTATCAAGCAGTGAGGTGATGCTTATTTAGCTCCACATAGAATTATGGCAGTGTGTAAAGAAGTCTTTCATCTTACCGTTGTGCTGGATTTACGTATTGTTCAATAGCTATCATTTTCTAAGATGATGAATTGAAACTGTTTGATATTTTGCAAATCTGATTGTGCTTAGTTCCACTTATTTAACTCATGGCCGTTATTACATGTTTGATATAGCTTGACAAAGATTTCTTCTCTGCAGGTGAAGAGCATTGTCGACTGGAGAGGTTTCTACACCCGAACCTACACGTAAGTTATATGTCTCATTTACACAACAGAAAACTGATGAATAGTAAGAACTGAGAAGGGTGTGGTGTACGGATAATGCTTCTTGGCTCACTTGAATCCCTGCATAATAAGGTTATCTACTGGTTCTCACTTCTCAGCCTTTTAATTTGTGATCACAGTCCTGTTGGGAAGCTTGTTGGGCGGTACTACGATAGCCAAGGGAATCCAACTAAACACCTGAAAGGAGTTGAAGCAAAAGCCCTCAGAGGTGCACAACTCATGGAGAAACAAAAGACTGAAGAAGCCAAGCAAACAAATTGCAACTCACGGTGGAGTCAAGATGAAGGAGGAGAGGTATGTATGAACTCTTGTTATCTTTTTATCAATTCGGTTTAAAAGGGAGACTCAAGAATCCAAAGGCGAATCTTTGATGGCTTCAAAAGCAAAGGAGGATACTAAAGGAGAAGAAGCTATTATTTTGTGCAGGTTTGGTGCGATGTAGGGGTGCCGAGATTGGTACAAAGACCTTTAGAGATAGCGATAACGGGTTCCATGAGCAAACGTTGCGCTTGTTTTGAGGAAGACCAACTTGATCAGTCTGGCTTAGAAATCTATAAAGGCTGTGAACCTCTTGCCAAGACTTGTAAGGTGTGAATGCGATGACGAGACTAGTCTTTGAACTAGTTCCTTCTGTGTATTCTTGTATCACAAAAATTTGTAGAAGTCGTTT
Source organism: Anastatica hierochuntica (assembly GCA_900406275.1). Lineage (NCBI taxonomy): Eukaryota > Viridiplantae > Streptophyta > Magnoliopsida > Brassicales > Brassicaceae > Anastatica > Anastatica hierochuntica. The sequence continues at coordinate 38,852 of OVAN01001134.1, read as the reverse complement.
TTGTAACGGTGTGGATGCATCATGTGTAGTTTATATGTAACTAAGCTAAACAGCAGATAGTTTAAATACACATGGTTTGTGTAGGATTACATTTTAAAGTTCTCAACTTTTTTACAATAACAGAACGTATACAATCGAATCATCATCCAACTAGTCTTAATCCAGATTCATATGAACGATTTGGGACATGCATGGTCCAATAGAAACTTCTTTTATAAACGACTTCATTTTTTTTGACCAAGAGTTTCAAAGTCCGTATGCCTCTAATTCCACAGGAAGACCAAGTAAGATAGTCGTTTTTGGCAAACCAACCCTTTTTTACGCAGCTGAAACCCAAAACTTCCTCCTTAATTTTACCAATGGGTCGACACTTTGTTACTAAAAGACTTATTATTACAATGTACACATGTTTCAAACAGAACTATAAAAAGCTAAAAAACAACAGAAAATAGCCTTTTTAGCTTACCATCCACCGCCAGTCCCTAGACCGTAACGCTATCCGACAAGAACTTAAGGTGGCGGAATACGACCATATAGACAACCCGGGCAGTACCCAGAACAAGAATTTGTAAATACTTTCTGATCTATCCACTACAACATGTGTGATTATAATGTACAACTTCACATACGCCAAGATACATAGATTTATTAGGGATGTTTTCATCTACACCATACCTTCGATGAGTAGTTTTCTTCGAGTCTGCATGCAACATTCTAAAATCTCCGATAAGTTTTACGGTAATGTGGCATTTTAAACGGATAGTGGCATTTTACAATGAGTTCGTAAGTGGCATTTTAGTAATTTCGTAAAAATAATGTTAAGCCCAAATTTTAAATGGGCCTATTTTGAAATGGGCTAGGGTTTTTCTTGCTCACTCCTCTCTCTCTTTAACTTTCTCTATCACTATTAAAACCAATCCGCCGCTCCTCTAGGGTTACTTTTAGCGGCCACACACAGAGCGAGAGACGCAGAAGCAAGAAACAATGGTGAAAGTCTTGAAGCAGAACAAGGCGGTGATCCTCCTTCAAGGTCGATACGCCGGAAAGAAGGCCGTGATCATCCGTTCCTTCGACGACGGAAACCGTGAACGTCCTTATGGACACTGCCTCGTCGCCGGACTCAAGAAGTACCCGAGCAAAGTCATCCGCAAGGACTCAGCGAAGAAGACGGCGAAGAAATCTAGGGTTAAGTGTTTCATCAAGCTCGTTAACTACCAGCATCTGATGCCTACTCGTTACACACTCGACGTGGATCTCAAGGAAGTCGCAACCCTCGACGCTCTTCAGTCGAAAGACAAGAAAGTCGCTGCTCTCAAGGAGGCTAAGGCGAAATTGGAGGAACGTTTCAAGACTGGGAAGAACAGATGGTTCTTTACTAAGCTCAGGTTCTAAGAGATTCGTTTCTAAGGAACATTCTTGAGCTTCTTGTTGCCATTTCAGTATCGTATTTTTAGTTTAGGGTTCATGTTTAGAGAAATGTGGATCCTGTTTTGGTTGTTTATTGACGTTTTTGTTGAAATTTTCAAGTTCTGGATTTTGTTATTTCCCTAATGCAATTTGATCATTCACTTTCTTTAGTTGAAATTTTATCATAATCTTGGTAGAAAATGATTCATTTTGTCACGAGGATTTACAAATTTTCTTGATTTAGAATCTTGAAATTGAGTTTTAGCCATAATATTTCAACTCCTTTCTGATACAATGTCTATTGTGATTTCAATAGAAACAGTGAAGTTAGACAAATTGTTCATCTTTTATTGCATAACACAACAATGGTTACAAAAGAAACAAAAACTAAGTATTGGCTTATATGGTCGATTTGAGGCAAGTTTTGTTGGTTGTTTTGATGTCTTTGCCTTTCACTTGGGAACTAATAAATTGACGGCTAAGTAATAGCTTCCGACGATTACCGATGATGCGACAGAGCTTCGAGCCATCCTTATACCGATTCCGCGGAACAGTAGATTTCTGTCTGTAGGATGGATACCTGTCCATCTCTCTAATCTCTTGCCGGGTTTATTCCATTTCAGAAACTTCCTCTCCTTTGCTGTATACTGTCAACATTCAATAGAAACCAATCTGAACGGAGTGAGAAACAGAGCCCTTTGTATGATAATGTGAAAAGCTATGGATGGATTTTGTTTAACCTTTGGCAATATTACACACTGTGCGCGAGTTCTTGCTGTGTCAAAGCTATGAGATGCTGCGGCTGCAGCGGCACCGGAAAAACCAGCAGCAATGGTTATGGCTACAGGTGATAAAGGTCCGATTTCTTCGTCAGAACTGAAATTCAACAAGTTTTGCAGATTCATTAAACAATCACTGCACATTTGATCAGAGTCGAGTTCAAGGATTAAGAGTACCTAGGCAGAGGATTCATTCCGACAGCTTTCCAACCACGCATTGCCTCGTGAAGAAACTGCCATGTAGAGAAGAACACTCCTCCATAAAGACAATCTCTTATGAGGCCGGAACGTAGATTCCTCCATAAAGCTCTCCATCCTTCAAGTGATGCAACATCGAGTGGGCGCTTAACATCCATGGGTGATGGCGGGTTTCCTGTTCCAGTCATCATCCATGGGTACTCCTGCAGAGCGGCTGTCATGTTCGGGTGTTTATGATTCAACACGGACAAGAGATTGACTGTTTGTGTCAATGACTTGACATCAAGAGTGTATCTTCTTAGCAGTTTTGTGATCATGGGTGAAACCGGTGCGGATTCTGCAATAGCGGTAGCATTCGGAGCCCGTGATGCAGCCTTTACTTGCTTTCGGACTTTGAGTAGCTCAAATGGAGAAGTCATCAATGTTTCTGCTCCACCTCCCACCATTCCAGCCAGAAAAGCTTCACTGATTTCCACGTAGTTATCATCCCGACCATCTGGAACAAAATGAATTCATATAGATGGATTCAAATACTACTACATATCCTAAGTTTCTCGATGAACTAACGGATTGGTTTCTTATCTAAATATTCTGTTCTTGAGCTGAGTGACAGAAGAGAGCTAGACACTAAACCTAATACTAAATCATCGACATCAGACACAAAGGAGACGTTGATCAGCTTAATAACCTTTGTAGAAGGCTGTTAGAATCTCATAGACTCCAAACCTTGCTCCAACACCTGAAACTCTCCCTAATATCAACGTTCCAACACCACTGTACAGACCTACATTTGTGTCCAAAAGGCAAGAACATTCAACAATGCGTCATTTTTGCCTGATGATCAGAATCTAAAAGAGTAACTTGCTGAACCTGAATAGCCAGAGAAGCGGAGAACTCTGTTCACGACTTGAAAGGAGCTTAATTTCTTACTGGGTCCTGAACCAACCTGCAGTTTCAATGCCGAGAATCAATACCCAGAGAATCGAAAGTGATAAAAGAAGAAAACTTTGGTGAAGAAGAAGAAGGAAGAAGGAAGAAACCTGGATTATGGTTTTGATGGTATCGAGAGGGTAAGCGAGAGCAGTTCCTAGCGAGACAGAGGCCGAGGCGGCGATGGCATGCGTCGCAAACTGATGATTCTCAAGAAGCTTATCCATCTCTAGGCGTTCAATGCTGTGAAAACTAAAGAAACAAAGAAGATCCTGGAGAGAAAACATAGGAGATGGTTCAATATAGAAGTCGTCCTCCAACTGTTCGACGAAATGCTTCACCGAAAGCAAATGCATATATTTGACGATTCATACCTTTAATACTGTTCAAAACTTGAAGACGTTGAAGATTCAAGTGAACAGAAACTTCATTTTCAGAGTCGATGGTGTTCTACGTTGAAGCAACCAGATCAGAGAGAGACGTCGGAGAGCAAGAGAACGAAGACGGAGAAGGTTCGATTCCAACGACGTCGTTATCTAAAACTGCCCTAAAATAAAACGACACCGTATTAGTAATTAAGTGATATAAATAAAAAAACGGAAAAAACAAATTTTAGCAAAATAAAGCGTTGGGTCATCTTCGTCATCATCATCATAAACCAGAAAAGCTACCGAACCTAACCCTAAAAACAAGCCGGCTCGATTTCAATTTCGCTTCCTCCTCCGATTCTCTCCGCCGTTCGTCTGTAATCTTCGTCTCCGGCCAATTTTCTAGCTTCCTCTTCTCTGGAACCAAAGCAAGTTCACCGGAATTTCGTAAGTTTTCTCCGAAACCGATTCTTCGTAACCGGTCACAACCTGCGAACCAATTATACAATTTTTTTTTGTTTGTTCTTACAATATTGAAACGTTGCTTTATCGAGATTTTTGTGTATTGGGTTTTAGAAATTTGCGTGTGATGATGATGATGATGCTTTGCTTTTTCTGGGTTGATCAATGTAATATTTGCGAATTGTTCTGAATCAATCGTTCGAATTTGTGTAATTATGGAGTTCTTTCGTCTTGGATTGAGATTGTTTTTACCATTAACAAAGTCTTTGGCTTTTGGGTTTTCTCTCTTGATGATGAATCAGGGTTACGGAGGAAAGTAAAATGGAAGCTGATTTAGAACCTGTTGCTCTCACACCTCAGAAACAAGACAGTGCGTGGAAGCACTGTGAGATTTACAAGTACGGTGATCGACTACAGATGCGATGCCTTTACTGTCGAAAGATGTTTAAAGGCGGCGGCATTACGAGGGTTAAGGAACATCTTGCTGGTAAAAAGGGTCAAGGAAAGATCTGTGATCAAGTTCCGGAAGATGTTAGGCTCTTCTTGCAGCAGTGCATTGATGAAACCGTGAGACGACAGAGGAAGAGACGCAGATCGAGCTCAGAGCCTTTGGCTGTAGCTTCTTTACCTTCTTGTGAAGCTGAGATGATGGTGGTTCCGTCTGAGGTGGATAACGGCTTTAAATCTCCTGGAAGTTTGGATTTAGTTGTGCAAAATGAGAGCCTTTCGGGTAGCAGAACGAAGCAGAGGACTTACAGGAGTAAAAAGACTGCTTTTGACAATGGTAGTGCGAGCAATAATAATGACATGGACAATTTGATTCCCGTGGCGATTAGTAGTGTGAAGAACATTGTGCATCCATCGTTTAAAGATAGGGAGAATACAATTCATATGGCGATCGGACGGTTTTTGTTTGGTATTGGAGCCGATTTTGATGCAGTGAATTCTGTTAATTTGCAACCGATGATTGATGCCATTGCCTCTGGAGGATTTGGGGTGTCACCCCCCACGCAGGATGACCTTCGAGGCTGGATACTGAAGAATTGTGTAGAGGAAATAACGAAAGAGATCGATGAATGCAAAGCAATTTGGAAGAGGACAGGATGTTCACTTTTGGTTGAGGAATTGAACTCTGATAAAGGCCTTAAAGTCCTTAACTTCTTTGTTTACTGCCCTGAAAAGTTAGTCTTTCTGAAATCTGTGGATGCCTCCGAGATATTATCCTCTCCTGAGAAATTGTTCGAGCTACTTAAAGAACTGGTTGAAGAAATTGGCACCACCCATGTTGTCCAAGTGATTACGAAATGCGAAGATCACTACATCTCTGCTGGGAAAAAGTTGATGCGTGTGTATCCTTCTCTATATTGGGCTCCTTGTGCTGCACATTGCATCGATAAGATGCTCGAGGAATTTGGAAAACTTGACTGGATAACCGAGACTATTGAACGGGCTCAAGCGATTACAAGATTCATTTACAATCATAGTGGTGTTTTGAATCTGATGTGGAAATTCACTTCTGGAAATGATATCCTGCAGCCGGCATTTAGCGCTTCTGCCACAAATTTTGCTACATTGGGTAGAATAGCCGAACACAAATCCAATCTGCAGGCTATGGTTACTTCGCCAGAGTGGAGTGAATGCCCGTATTCGAAAGAATCAAGTGGATCGGCGATGAATGCTATCAGTGATGAAGCCTTTTGGAAGGAATTAGCTTTGGTAAACCAATTAGTGGGTCCTCTTTTGCAGGTTTTGAGAATAGTTAGTTCTGAAAAGAGGCCTGCGATGGGGTATGTCTATGCAGCAATGTACCGAGCAAAGAACGCAATCAAAACACATCTGGTTAATAGGGAAAACTACATAGTATACTGGAAAATTATAGATCGCTGGTGGGAGCAACAGCAGCATATTCCTTTGCTTGCTGCTGGTTTTTTCCTTAACCCGAAATTCTTCTATAACGTCAATGAAGAAATACGAAGTGAGACTTTTCCTGCGGTGCTCGAGTGCATCGAGAGTTTGGTTCCTGATGTCAACATTCAAGACAAAATCATTAAGGAGTTAAATTCGTACAAAAATGCTGTTGGAGTATTTGGAAGGAACTTAGCAATCAGAGCTCGGGACACGATGCCTCCTGGTACAGCAATTTTTCTCGTTTTTCTTGTGTATATCTTTTCGCTTGTACTTCTATCACTTGACTCTATGTCTCTCTCTCTCTTCGCATACTTGGTTCTTAGCTGAGTGGTGGTCTACATGTGGTCAAAGCTGCTTGAACCTTTCACGTTTTGCGGAACGAATTCTTAGTCAGACGTGCAGTTCAACAGTTGGCAGCAGGAGAAACCAGATACCGGTCGAGCAAATATACCAAACAAAGAACTCCATTGAGCAAAAGCGGCTCAGCGATCTTGTATTTGTTCAGTACAACATGCGCCTCAAACAATCGTAAGTCACAATCCATGCCTTTCTCAGCCAAAACATCCATTTCCGGGTGGTAAAAATGGATCAAAATAATGGTTTTCTCGTCTCCTCTAGGGGTCCCAATAGCAGGGACGACACATTAGACCCGTTATCACCCAACAAGACGGATGTGCTTAACGACTGGATTTCAGGAGACCAAGCTCATGTAGTAGGAAATGAAAGCTCGGACTGGAAGTCTCTCGAGCCTATTAAGAAGACACAAGCAGTATCGATGATCGATGATATCGATGACTTGGGCTCAGGTAAAAAGATTCAGCATCCTCAGACAACCCATCTCTGTTTACAAGACTTGAGAGATTTTGAGACTTGATAGAACATTGTACAGGTTTTGACGATGCTGAGATATTCAAGGGAGAAAAAGAAGCGAGAGATGAAGGTTTCTACATAAACACCGCGGACAAGGTATTCACATGATACCTTTCCTTTGGCTCTACCCAACTTCCAACAAGAAGCGATTTGTTGCCATTCGATTTGTAATTTTAGTCTCATACCCTTTAGATTTTTCCTTTTTTCTTTCTCTCATAAGAAGTTACAGTGTTCTTCTTCTTACTACAATCATGCATTGTCTAGTTAGGTTTCATAAGAGAACTGGTGTTTTGTGTTCTGTTCAGATTTTTATATTGTTTGACAAATACATTTACCATATGGGTCTTTGCCTATAAATCCAAATGCCTAATTTTCCTTTAATGTGTATAATATTTGTTGAGTTTGCTATAACATTTTGAATCTCGAAAACAGTGTCAAATGTCGAAGGTGGTAGGATCTTAGGTTGGGGATGTATGAACATCGATCCGAAATTTCGATTTAGGGGAATCGAACTCCGACGAGACAGCTAGAAAGATGCGCCGACTAAACTCACTTAAAACATCTATCCAACGATCTTTATAATGTAACAATAAAGGCCCATTTTGATTCATAAGGCCCAGCCCATTAAGAGAAAAATTCTTTAGATAGCTATAAGGTTTACGACGTGTACTACTAAATCGGAGATCGTCGGCGACTATGGCTTCTTCGGCGAGTATCAGATCTGACATCTACGATCGAGAAGAACGGAAACAGTTAATCGCCATAGATTCTCTTTTCTTTGCTATCATACTTTTTCTTCTTCTTCGTCTTCTCTTCCTTTTGTTAAATTTTGATTTCTCAATCGTCTCTTCAGGCAATACCAAGCGCATATTCGTGGCCTCAATGCTTATGATCGGCATAAGAAGTTTCTTAAAGACTACGGTAAGTACACTTTCTTCCGAATTTTTAGCTCAATTTTAGGTTTAAAATCGCATTTTCGTGGACACAAATTTGGAAAAAATTGGGGGTAAATAATCGAGCTTTTGTATTGACCCAAATCCATATGTCCAAAATCAAAAAATGGTTGATGAACAGTCTTCTCCTCTTAAGCTAAGGAAGGAGGCTACAGTCAACCTCACATTTAGTATTTTTTACCCTGAAGTTATCTTACTTACTTCAGGAGAATGGAGATTCGTCATTTGTTTGCTGTTGTGTTAGTTTCATATCTTTTGTTTTCTTCATTTTTACAGTTCGTTTTTATGGGAAGGAGAAGCCTGTTGAAGTCAAGTTGCCTGTTAAAACCGATCATGACACTCTTAAAGAAGGTTACAGGTATGTTAGTATATGTATCTTCTACTTCCCTTTGTTTACCGAATTGTACGAAAAGGTTCTTCGTTTCTTCTTGAACATTTGATTGTTTGTTTCCTTTTTGATTTTGGGTTTGTTCTTTAAAAAGGTTTATACGTTCTGAGGAAGATGATGTGAACCATTCTTGGGAGCAAAGACTGGTGAAGCGATACTATGATAAGCTTTTTAAGGAGTATCCTTTTGAAATAGTTTCGCGCCTTTGGATACATTAACACTTATTAGATAACTTTTGGTTATGTTACAAGTACTATTTTGTGGGAGTGTGGATAAGTAAATCATGTCAATCTCCTTAACTGATTGAAGATACTGTATAGCTGACATGTCAAGATACAAGTCTGGACAGGTAAAATCTGGTGTGTGGATACCACATTTCATGTAGATTCCTCAATCCTCATACATTTGCCCAGTTGACTTATTTTGAATGTTTGTAGATGGGCTTAAGATGGAGAACGGAAAAAGAAGTAATGTCAGGGAAAGGTTAATATTACTAAATACTATTTTTGTTGTGTGGACATTCCTTCGAAGTGGCTGAGATAAGTGTTTTGATCGTTAATGCAACTGCTTTCTGTCAGGGCAGTTTTTGTGTGGGAGCAAACATTGTGATGAGAAGGAAGGATTAGCAAGCTATGAGGCAAGTATCTTTAGGGATTTTTAAAAAAAATTCTGTTCTGATGTTTTCTGTTTGATTATTCACAGAGCTTCTTGAATTTTGCAGGTGAATTTTTCTTATTTTGAAGCTGGAGAACACAAACAAGCCCTTGTAAAACTTGTAGCTTGTGAGAGGTAGACACTCATTGTACTTGTTCGTCTCCTTTTTCTGTTCTGCATTCTGACTAGAGTGGTGGTCTTGGATGTTAAATACATAGGACCATAACCATACTTGTATCCCGGACTATTTTACTTCTATGCTTTTGTACATCGCTTGCTTGGTCACAGTAAAGCTTGACTACAAGGTCATAACCTTTTCTTTCTGTAACATACATGTTTGGCTTTAGATGTGCGGAGAAGCTTTATTACAAAAAGAGAAAGGAAAGTGAAAGATCAGACAATAAAGAGAAGAAAAAGCAGAAACGAAAGCGGTATGGATAAAGAGATTAGCTTCGTGTTAGGACCGTGGGTAACGGTTTTCTGTTTTAGTATTGCATTAAGCTAAATACATTAATTTGAAATTCAGGAATCGATCATCCAGCGAAGATGACACAGACGAAGAGGAGAAGAGAAAAGGTATGTTATTTGCAAAGTTCACTTTGTTTGTCTACTCTATGGAAGGGAGACCAGGGTGTAGATTTAGCATAGTTCAGTTAGAGAAGGTTATGGATTATACAATTTCACAAGGGTTCTAAATACAATGTGGTTCATTATGTCAGGTAAAAAGGGCAAGTCCAAGTTGGAAAGTGGCGATAAAGAAGGCAATGCGGATGATGAAAACTTTGACGAATATATGGAGGGGATGTTTCCAGGTAACGGTGATAATTAGAGCTGTAGAAGTATCATTTGATTTACATCACAAGAGGAGACCTTTTATATCATAACCTAGGCAGAGTTTGATCCATGAAATGTAACACTAACAGAATCCCTTATTAGTTACTGAAAAATAAAATACATTTATTGTCGACTTGGGGTAGATGCGTAAGTATACACAATAATAGGGCTTCTCACGTTGTGTGCTCCGTCTGACCAAACTAGAGATGCGGATACAATACCAGAAATACCCGCAAGGCTCTTGCCTGAGACGGTGACAGTAAAGGACTTCTTCTCCCCTAACTTCTTGAAGGAGAGCGTCTCTGGCTCAACCTTGATGCTGAGTTTAGGATCCCCAGACAATTTTGCCTTGTAAGTAGATCCCTCTTTCCCAACATTGGTAACTGTTCTCGAAAATGTGATATCTGAAGATGACGAATGCGAAATTTTGGCTGCCATTGAAGGGTAGTTGAGATCTTTCATCGTGATCTTAGAGTTCTCGGAACATGTAAAGGTACCACCTGCCACGGTACTAATTCCTTTGGATGAGTAGTCTAAAGAACAGAGCATGTTCAAGTAATCCTCTTTGGCTATATCGTAAACCAGCCCTGGATCAACCGCTACTGTTGGGTTAACATGTCCTGATCCATATGCAAACTCAGCTTCTGCATTTTTCGAAGCATTCATTGCCCAAGCTGCAACATAACAAAACTGATCGTTACAGATCTCACATTGCTTAAATCCTTTCGTTAGGGAACAGGTCAGGTTTGATGTTTGATAATTTACCGGTTGTCATGATAGCAGATTTGACGGCAGAAGCAGACCAATCAGGATGAAATGTCTTGACATAAGCAGCGACACCTGCAACATGAGGACAAGCCATAGATGTTCCGGTCATGAAGTAGTAATCCACGCTTTGTCCGGGTAGCGCGGTTTGAGCCAATGGTGAATATGCTGCTAATATATTCACTCCCGGAGCCGTTATATCAGGCTGCATACATTCATTCACCGACATTACTCAGATCGCAGTTTTGTGAATTATGGTCTGAATGGTTAGATTACCTTCAAAATGTCACTAAAGAGAGTGTTTGGTCCGCGAGAGGAGAAAGTAGGAACAATCGGCGCATCGTTGTCTTTAACTGTCTCACTCTTCAGTATAGTTCCTTGAGGGTTCCTGTTTCGTATCGAAAAATGTTAAATATCCTTAGAAAAATCTAACCAAAGAACGGTTATGAAGAAAGAATTCTTACGGTGAGGAGAGAACATAAGATCTAAACGCTTCATAATTGGTATCATCTAAGGTTGCAACCGCGATAGGACCAAGACCAGGAGTATCAACATCAGTTACATGAAGGATGGCTCCAACCGCACCTGCCGCTTTAGGTTCCATAACATTATCCGGTACGTCGCACACAACGATCTTCCCCTCCACCGTATTCAAGCAACCGCTAGCACATCCCCTAGCATATTGTATAGTCACCAAAAATAGAATTGAGGTTTCCTCTTACTTGATGCACAAGTTAGGTTACTATAGATTCCTTGGTATACAAGTTACCTTGCCAACTCCTCTGTACAATTACTTGAAGCTGTTTTTCCGTAGGCCAAAGGATACCTCTTTCCCTTTAAGTCGAAGTCATTGATCGATCTTCCCTGTATGTTCATGACAAAATTGATTTAAGATGCCAATCACATTCACAAAAACAAGATAAAAGAAGCTTCTTACTTGTAACATTTTGCCATCTCCATTAACTACATTAGTAACGAATTTTCGATCAGTGGAACCAGCAGCCACGGATATCGTCCACGGTGCAAGGTTACTCGCTTTACCAAGTTTTGGGCCGTCGTTTCCCATAGCAACCGTAGTAACAATCCCTTTAGTCATTGCGTGAAATGATCCAATAGCGACAGGGTCAACATCCACTTTAGTAACACCTCCTCCAATAGACATTGTTATAACATCAACCCCATCGGCTATAGCGTCGTCGAACGCAGCCATCATTCCATCGGCATTGCAACCTGCTGGCTCGCAAACTCTGTAAATCGCAAGTCTACCTAAAGGCACACCGCCTCTTGCAGTTCCATTTGCCACACCATTCACACTCACTCCTTTTACTTTGTTTCCGGCTGCTGTTGACGCCGTGTGTGACCCGTGAGCGTCGTTGTCTCTTGCAGAGTTCTGCACATAGTGTCGTGCTCCAATCACCTTTCTGTAGAATTTGGATTTAAGGAATCAATCTCTATCTTTTGATCACTTCGTGTCACGCAAGAAACTTGAATGAAGAAAAAAGTGAAAATGTTGTTTACTTGTTGCATGTGAAATTAGTTCCTCCTGCACAAGTTCCTTTCCATTTATTCGGTATTGGACCGATGCCTTCGTCCGAAAAACTCTTGGATTCAGGCCAGATTCCGCCGTCGATAACACCAACTATTGTGTTGCTCTCGACCTCAGGCACTTGATGGCTTTTGTCACCAAGTCCCATGAACTCATAAGATCTTGTAGTAAGAAGTTTATAAACTGTGTTTGGAAAAACCGAAACCACACCTTCCATGCCTTCAAGTCACACACATAAAACATCTCATCAAAAAGACGGTTACTTAAATCTAATATGTACCAGTAAGCTGCCGCATTCAGTTAGACGATTTAGTAAGTCGGGTTTTTTGAGGTTATAAATACATGTGTGAGGACTTTTAAATTAATATACATACGATTAATAAAGAAACCTTAAAGGTGTTTTCCCCGGTTTGTTTCTCTCTGCGTTTTTAAGCTTTCTTCTAAGTTAAACTCGCCTTTTATCGTAACATGAAATATTAACCATCATGAAGAGTTTCATAATCTTTTATACAATCAGAAAACTCACCAATAAGTTTATCTCTTTCATTTTCAGTGAGTTTAGCTGCAAAACCGTTGAAACTTCTTCCATAGCTTCTGACTAAAGCATCCTCTACGGAACTATACAGAACAAAAAAGAAAAGCCTATTTACAAACCATTACGTAAACAACAAGGAAACAAGTGTCTCGAGTCTTAAAACCTAGATTCGATAACTTCTTGAAGGATATTCTGATGGTGAGACATAGGAGAGTAAGAAGCTTTTGAAGGAAGAGCTCCCATGTAAGCAATATACACCTATGTACGTGTCAATGTTATAACAACTAGTGAAAATTAGGCTTATACAAACAAGAACATTGATAGTCTAATATGGATGACGGTCAAGAACTTCATCGTTCTTTCTTTCCTAACGTCTGGAAGATCCGCTGAGGCGTTGCCGTGATTTATGAATGCTATATCAAAAAGAATAGTCTAATATGGTAACGATCGAGACAAAACATCAATGACTTACCTTTCTTTCATCCTCAATAGCTGTAGGAATCTGACAAAGGCTCATGAGAAAAACTGAGGAAAGACAAAGGATCAAGCCAAGGGAAGCCATTAGAAATGCTCAATTGTTGATAAGGTTTTGAATAGGTGAAGTTGCTCTAATGCTAGCTTATGGTTATAAACTTATAATATGTACATAATTTATATTGACAATGCATTTATGTTGGAGAGATTTATGCATTTGAGATATGGGAAGTGAAAATATTTTACTACCAATAGATTAAAACTAATATAGAAAATATAAATATTAGTTAGAACAAAAAATGAAGAGAAGGATATATGCTTCTTTTTATGTATGTGCTTGATTTCGATAGAAATCTAATTTCTAGAAATAATATTGTAAGTAAGTTTTTACATTAATAGATAAAAATATATAGATATATATATAAGGCTAACTTCATAAATCATAAACGGTGCATCCTCTTATGTTTTTTCCTTTTAATTTCTTTGAGTTACTTTTCATGGTTAATTACTAGTTAAGACTTCCCAGTCAATAACCCAAGATTTAATAAAATGTAAAATAAAATAAAATCAATATCTTATAAGGATTAATTTTATATTTAAAACTCAAAACTGTTTAAAACCTAATTATATTATTTTTGAATTTAATTTAAAGATTATTTTAGGAATTTTTATTTAAATTATCTGGTCAAAGCTATCAACACATTTATCATTTTAATCTACAAGAAACTAAAACGTAAAAACTAAAACAAACTAATGTGATTAAATTTGATTGTTTAATGTTTTGATATATTATTTATTTAAATTTCCATCATCAAATTACTCTTGAAAATGTGATTTTCCCATAGCAGCCATTTTTGTTTTTGGTCACAAGCTGCCATTTTTGTTATGTTCTTTTGGTTAGCCAACATATTAAGAGCATCTACATTGGTAATAAAAAGGGTGTTCTCGGCCCATCTTCTCAAGAAAGAAAAATAATAAGAAAAGAAAGAGTAGGAGAGAGTAGAGAGAACAATGAGATACTGCTCTTCTTTGAGAAACCACTCTCATGTTTTGAGAGCATCAAGTGCCATTTGTGAGATTTCAAATGGTTGACACAAATTAAAAAATAAAAAATTTAATATATTATTTAATTAATACTTTTGAGAGACCCATATCACTTCGTTTTTAAGACAAATCCATAAAACATTTCAATATTTATTAATTTTAAAATCAAACTCATTGTTTAAATTTTTTTTTTGATAAAAGGCTTTCAAATTTAAATAAGATAATTTTTAGATATTTCGAAGACTTTCATAATAGATCATAGCTTCGAGTATCATTAGTTGTTATCATACGATCCAGTGGTTTGTGTATCCATTTAATGCTTGAAAGGGTGAGGGTTTGATTCCAATTGACCCTTTATTTGAGTTTTTTTTTCTTAAAATTGTTTTAGTGGACATCAATCCAACCTTGCCACCAGCTTCCATTTGCTCTGTCCTCTTTTACGCCTATAAAAAAATTTTGAAGTATTTTTCGTTAATTGATAGTAATAAATTGTAAGCTTTAAAAAACATTAGTTCAGGATACAATAGATTGTTTTTCTTTTGTTGTATGTAGACAAATGACAAATAGTTCTTCTCACTATATGCATATGCAGAGTCAAAACCCTGGTTTTGTGAGATGGTAACAGAGGCGGTGCAACTACTGATTCACTTGTTCCTCTCATATGTTTGATTGTTTTAAAATAAGCGATTTTTTAGATAAGTAATATCTTTATTACTAAATAAATATATACTAAATCCGTACGAAAAATTTAGAATTACATAACTTTCGGGAATGAAATGGAAAAAATAGCGGTAAAAAAAGAAATGAGAAAACCTTGATTAGACCAAAGATTGTAAAGTAATTGCGCTTAGCACCACGGACTGAGACTGGCTTCACTGGCATTCCCAATGTATAATCAGGCCTAGAGATTATCATCCCAATTGGCTATTAAAACATGATTTTCCACCTGCCTGTTCAATCAAATAGATATATGTTTATTCTTATCGTAAAGCATGTTCAAAATATATTCTACCTAAAGGTAATTTACTATAACATCATCATGCGACTGAATCTTACCTTTGTATAGACGAAAGTCCGAGGTTGGTCGTCCTTGTGCAATGCTGGATTTACCTAAATTATTACACATATAATTTGTGGTTTTTTTTTTAAATTTCTTAATAACATAACACATTTTGTTAGTTGTCAAATGCATGTGAGTTATCTATCTATCTATTTATATTATTATTAAATACGAAGTCAAAAACTAACGTGATGTTCTTACAAAGGTCATTGGTGACGTGGTGTCGCCAGATAATTCGTTGAAAACTAGCAAAAAAATCGGTGTAAAATACGCCTCAAATGCCGTGGCACGATCTAGTGTATACGTTTTTTAATTTTTTTGTGTGGCGTCGTCGTCATATTCGTTCATTATTTTCTCCCAACCGAATTTGGACCGTTTTACCCCTGCGCGAAATTATGTAATTATTTCTAAGAAAAATGTTTTATTCTCTGGCCAATCAAAAGTATATTACGCCCCGAGAATCTGCGTTTGCAATATTCGCGGTGTTTATATTTCATTTTGTCTTTATCTCTTTAATTTTTTAAATTTGTTTATCTTTAAACTCTAGAATATCTATTTGTATAAATAGCTAGTGCCTTTTGGCTTCTTCAACATTAACTAGAAAAAAATATATCTAGGTTTCCATCAAAACCTTTCTTAGCCAAAATACCACATTGTAATCAATTTTTCGCTTCTTTATTAATAAAAGGTTTCATGTGATCCATATTTTTTCTCTCTTCATCGTAGTTTTAATGTAAATCTATGTTGGTATGTGTTAGGTTCATCCAACAAGCCAATAAAATAAATATATTTTTTAAATAGCTCAACCAAGTTTATGATCAAAGGAGGTTTTGGACAAGTTTATGTCGGTCGAAAGATGGGCGTGACAACTCCTAATGCTAGATTTGGCCAGGAGGTATGGAGGTATGTTGTTTGTGTTTCCAAATTTTATGAGCGTTATGTCGATTTCATATGGTCTGTATGGAATTTTGACTTGTCCACTTTGAAAGTTGAGCATAGAAGTTGGAAAGGATGTAACTATGGGCAGCATGAGTGGCAAGTTTACAAGTGAATTCTATGCTTGTATTTGGCTCTTAAGGATTCTTCTAGTTCTTAAAATAGTTGGCTTTTAAAAGGATAGATTACTAATTTATTTACGAGTAAGCGATCTTAATAAGTAACATGTAAAATTATCTTTACTTTTGAGTCTTACGATTTGTCTATTCTATGTTTGTTACCCCAACAAGAGATGTTTATCTTTCCTTTTCTTTCATGATGTTCTATAAATAAAGGTCACATTAATGTTATATCGGTATAAGCTTTTCTCTCATGATTTCATATGTTATTTATTTTTGTTATTTCGAGTTTTGTGTATGTAGATGTTTAACCGGGACTTTGCACCGAGTGCATTGAACGGGGAGCCCAATATAGTTAACCGGTTCATTATGCCAGCAAGCTTCAAGGTGCTTCATGATCTGGTCCGTACAATGGACACAATCGTTGCAAACTTGGGTGGATATGCTATAGAACGAATAGCTCCAGTGGATTCAGGTTTTTGGTGCATCATACTTCTTCGCGAAAACTACGAGAGTTTTGACTCTGTGTCATAAAACATTTTCCCAGAAAAATGACTATCAAAAACAAACTCTACCGGTACATGGCACATACCAACACCTAATAAACCAATAAAAGCACTAAAAAGAGAATGAGATAATTATAATCCAACATGAAAACCAGATATTCAAAATAACACAAATATTATCCAAAATACTTAAATCCCAAAAGCAATACTCGAAATAACATAATCTCCAAACTGAAACTTAACCAGATTATTGTAAAAAGGTTTTTCTCTTTGTATCACCATTAATTGGCTATATTCAAACCAATTTTCATGAAGAGGACATTACGACTTTAAGATCTTCGTAAGCTTTTGGAAGTTCCTTTAGCTTGCCAATTGCTTCTTCTATCTTCAACTTGTTACTCTCAAGAGAAATCGCCGACGACGACGGTTTGATTATCATAAACCTCGCTGCTATCCCTTGCGTTATGAATATTGAAGCTAACGCAAACTCTTCTTCTGAACCACTAAAGTTAAACAACCATACAGTAAATGCGCGGAAGTCACCGTTGGGAAATGGTTTGATCTCTTCCCAAAACTTCTTCTTTGTGGAAGATTCACCTTCTTCCTTTGGAGCTTCACTATCCTGTATATACATGAGAAATATCACGAGTTAAATCTAAAGAAGTTAAAATCGCAGACATAAAACAAATTGAGGCAAACACCACTTAGAGCTTTCTTATTAATCGTGTGAATGTTAATTACAAACCCTAACACATATATTTTTAACTTCAAAAAACCTACTTCTTAAACCGCCTCGACTTTAGACTTTAGGCTAAAAAAATGGACTTCCTAAATGCGGAAAACATAAAAGATTTAAGTCACTTTGCAAGAACATACAAATATGTATCCAAAACCAAAGTCATGTGTAAAACCATTGAGATATATACTTATCACTTACAAACAAAGGTTATAGAAAAATATTTTTGACTAATTTAACTCTAATAAGTTGTAACACTAAACATGAAATGAAACATACCTTGAATACGATTTCAATTTCTTGCATTTCTTGAGGCCATTTAGCTAAAACTTCCCTAAGCATATCAACTTCTTTAACATTCTTCACATCTACACTCACCGACATTGAAGCAAACCTTTCCATATATTGTTCGGATCCACTCATCAGGACCTCATGTGCAATGTGTTTCTCCTCCTTAGATTCATATATATACATATGGGAAAGAAGTCAAAACATTTTTTTGGGTCAAAGAAGTCAACATTTCACCGAAATCTATTTCATTAAGCTGGTAACGAACTTTTCGCTAGGCAAAACCGACAAGTATTGATATTATATGTATATTATATGTATCTTTTATCAAAATACAATTGCATGCAGATGTAGTTACGTACCTGATCAGGGCAAGTAATATTATAGCTAATGTGAGGATATATCGTTCCTGCAACCCAATAGTTTCTGTTAAACCGGAGTCTACTGTTTGCGACGACATAGTTCTCCATCCGACACACGTCAGCTAATGATCCAATGATTATGATATCAACATTTGGTGAAGCCACCTCAACGGCATCGATTCCATGTCCGTATAAGGACAAGAACTTCAAGTTCCGGTTCGCTATTTTAAGAGGAACACTTGTTTCGTTGCAAATGATGTGTAGCACAAGCACTTGGAGAGAAGAGCAAGACAAGAAGATAGCGTTAAAGACTTCTACGTCGGCCAAAACACCGACAAGTTTCATTTTCGTTAGGTTCCGACAGTTGTTGAAACCTTGAGAACCTCCTAGGATATACCGACCAAGAAGGAGTGATTTGAGATTTGGATGAGAAAGTGACTGTGGAGGCAAGTCGAGTGTGAAAGCTTGTGGAGTGTTTGGTATGGCAAGGCCGACGAAATTTACAACCGTGAGGTGCTTAGTATGCTTCATATGAACAAGTGACCTAATCCAAGACCCAATCATCGTATTGTCACAATGGTATGCATAATGGTAGATTGTGCATCTCTCTAAATAGCCTCGGTGATCTCTTATAATCTACAAGGCCAAAACAATGATATATATTAGGACTCTTTAATGGTGGAGTATAAACATAAAGATTATATCAATGTATTATATATAAAATCTTTTAAAATCTACTACGCATTTGTAGGTTCTCTAATATATTTATATAAACCGGGGCTTCTATCTCTGGTGGCAAAGGGCTTATGGCGGTGAGTTCCGCCACTTTGGTTGGAAATCCCACTATTGGTGTTTTGAAATGCGGCCACCAAGCCTCGGGAACGACGGTGAAGAAAATGTTCATGTGTTCCATGTGTTCTAAAAAGGACTGGGATCTTTAGACCCATACCGACTAGTCTAGACTCACCTTAGTGATGACCAAAACACCCAAGTTATCGTGTGTATATATATATATATATATATATGCTGCTCATTTTCTTACAAAACAACAGGCAATCATACAACAAAAAATGAATCTATAGCTATTGATTTTGTCGATAATAATTCGTCACAGAATTTTGTGATAAATCGATACAATAAGTATGTAAATTATGAATTAGACATCTCTTTAACTCTAATGAATAAAACATTTGTATATTTTACACATCTAGATCATATTTTTTATTGAAGATAGCATATCAGATTATGAATCCAGCATATTATTATATGTAAAATTATGCTCTTAGATTTTATATAGTCAGTTAATAACAACAAATTCATGGTCTATATTCGATATCAAATAAATTCATATTAAAATTTTGAATGTATTGTATTTTTCGCGCGAAATCTTGTTAACTTTCCTTATCTATAACCGCGCGAAAAATTCAAATTAAAATGTCATAAGTAGAACAACATAAACAACACCAAAAACAAGATTCATAACCCGAGAAATTAAACATGATTCTCTAAATCATAAATGTTATTATTCTACTGCAAACAATATAAAAATGCATCAATAGATCACCTATATATTTTGATTTTGCATTTCCACAATTAATAAACAAGGGAAACTAAATAATATTATCCATAGGCTACCTTAAGTTTTTGTAACATAACATCAAACTAATCATCAATTTATACCTTGGTCACGGTTCTTGCAGCATAAGGTGCAACATCAGCCAAAAGAACTACGGGTCTACAAATTTGTCGCAAGTCCAAGTAGAGATGAGACATTTCTTTCCAAACATCAGTCCATCTTTTCGATAGGATACTTGTCCGAACAGCTTCTTTTGTGGACAACTTTGATAAGATCTTAAGCAACAAGTCGTCAGCAAGTCTGCTGATGCGATCATCGGAATTGATGACAACAACAGCAAGGGGACTTGTGCCTCGTGCAGCAGATGATGATGGTGATGATCTCTCCATAGATTGAGTTGCTAAACAAAACATGGTTTCTCTTGAGAAGAGGAGAGATATATGTGAAGAAAGATGAGAATAGAGGTATATAAAAGATTATTGTAGTTAATTACGATAAAACACCAAATATCAAGTAGAGACAAATTAAAGAAGAAATTTGGGGTTGTTGTCAAAACAAATAATTAATTTCCTTTTAAAATTTTCTTTTTGGTCAATTAAAATTTATTTTCTTTTTCACCCAAAAACATAGTAAAATAATAAATTGAAATAGATTTCTTTCTATATTGATAAAATATTTATCACTTGATTTCTTTTCTCTCTGCAAGATAATAAGTTACACGTGGAGAATACAAAACTTTTATTGAAAACAAGTTCTTTTAAATGGGAAAAGAAATTATGTGGTTTAGATTAATCATATAAAAAGAAAAAAATCAAAAAAAGAAAAATTCCACTTTTTAACTAATTTGTAGATTTTATTAATTATCAAACTAAAATAAACATAAATACGATAAAATTGGCGAGTTCAAGAACTCCTTGAGACAAACTACGCTTTGAAAAAATTAAGTAGCACTGTTTAGGACTCAAATTTAAAAAATGAAAATATTGTTATGATAGTCATAATAGATCGACAAAGAGACCAAAAGTTATGTAAATATTAGGTCAGCAAATAGTTGCATAACAGTCTTAGACCTAGAGTTGACCTCTAGAAATGATAATGATGAGAAGAATTTAGTTTTCCATAGACTTAGAAACAATTTTGCTTAGATAGCCCACATTTGTATCAAAACCATATATTTGTGTCCAAAATAATGTCATGTTTACGATTTAACAGGAGGCAGGTACAATTTTATTGTGTCTAAAGGGGAGAGAATAATTGTGTCTTATTTTATTTTATTAAAATGGTTTTATGTTAGTTTTAAATATTGATAAATATGTAATAACATTCGGTTATATAATATAATTAAACGCTATGATACTCTCTCTCTTTGTTGTAGGCTTTACTTATGAAAATGCGTCGAAGATAGAGAGAGTTATCATGGAGAGTGATCGTATGCCGGCCCGACATTTCTAAATTTTTCTTAATACTTTACGTACAACTAAAAAGTTTGTGCATTTATTGTTCGTGTAAATATTTATAATGTTCTACACACAACTAAAATTATTGCTTAAAATCGCGATGCTTTAAGCGATAGTTTTTCTTTTTTTTTTGCATGTTCTCTAATTGAATTGCATGTGGTTGAACTTATTATCATTTTGTACAAATACTCAATAAAATAAAGTTATTTTACCGTTGAACTTACAAACAACAGACGATTTAGATGACTACAAAATATGAAATTTGAAGTTTATAAAATGACAAATGCTCTTTGCTTTTTGGCAGTTTGAAAGTATAAAATGACAATTTCTCTTTTGGGTGAATTTGGAGGTTAGCACATTTAATAATCATAATTTTTCCATTTAGTATTTTATAGATAATTTATTAAGTGATCAGCAATTAGTATTATTTTTGACGGAAATACGCTTTCGGTACATAAATGCTATTTCACTGATCATAAACTCATATCTATATAGAACATAAACTCTCTTTATTTTGGTTTTAATATAGTACACAAACAATTTTTCTTAATGTCAACATACTAAACCCCCAACATTTCTCTTAAACATTATTACCAAAACAAAAAGAAAAATTTTCAACACAAAACCTTAAACTCCAATAGAAAAACGCTAAGCCCTATAGTTAAAATTGATCAGCGTAGACCAATAACTAGACAATAAGGCTTAATAACAGACACTAGACATAAAAGAATCTAAACTCTAAATTGTAATAATTAGGGACTGAAACAGAAGTAAGTCTAACAAGCCAACAAAATTTTAATATCCTAAACGAAAAAATACCAAACGAGGCTTCATCCTGCTAACTAGCTATATGGAAGTATATCTTCACATAAAGCGATGATTAGTTAATAGAAATCGATTAATAAAGCTATAAAATATATCTAGCATATAATATCTATCACATAACATGAGCAAAATGATAATTAATAACCTAATCGATAGGGCGATAAATTCCTAAAAATGATTAATGGCTCAAATTTGATTCGCATGTAGTAGGTTATTCTGCAACTTTAAACTCTAATCTCACGTCCCAAATCTTAATAGTCGTCATAAGACTTGTTGAAACTCATGTTTATTAGGTTTTCTGTGCTAACCTACTAAAATTTTTTGTACGTAAATACCGACAAAGTATCATAAGTAAGTCTCAACAAACCAACAAGATGTTAATATCCTAAAATAAAAAATACCAAACGAGATCTCATCCTTCTAACTAGTTATATGGAATCATCTCTTACAAACCGACAAATAATTCATATGATTATTTTTTTGCAGGTTAACTAAAATCTCTATTACTTTGAAAAGAATTAAATAGAAATAAATTTAATGTAAAATTTTTATTGTTTTGTTAAGTAATGGTAATCTATTTTTTAATCTATATTGTTTTTAGATGAATTCATTTTATATCATAATTTTAAGGGAGAAATAAAATATTTTAATATATATGAACTCTTTATACTAAATCACATTTGTCTTAATTTTTGCAAGTAAATAGTCTTTCGTTTGTAATTTATGTTTTAAATAATTCATTATTTTGATATTTAAGAATTTGTTTTATTTGCTTTAAAATAATTCGCTGAAGAAATTTGGTTTGACTCCTTTTTAAATATTTTTATAAAATTTGTTCTTTCAATAGCAAATTAGTTAACTACCGCCAATTTGGTAACTGATTAAAGTATTTCATTAAAGATTCATTTGCAGTCGACCATATCATTTTTTTAATCTCATGCAAATTCACTTCGTACTTAATACATAAAAGATTACTTTTGAATAGATGTTACTGCATAATGTAGTATTCCCTTCCATTTTTGACTGGGTAGTTTGAAAAGATTTACATTTTTTTACTATGCATTGTTACCCATTCTAAAAGATGTGTTTCTTGATTCAGGGAACTCACAGAGAAAGTTGAAACTGCCATTATCTTTAGAGGTACAAGATTGCAACAATAGAATCTCAACTTAACAAAAACATTATAAAAAGAACAATAGAATCTAAACCTAATAAACATATAAAAAAAAGATAATAGAGTCTCAACTTTATTGTGGAAACTCCCTTAATCCACTAGTTCAAGTGATAATGCTTTACACTAGTTCGGGGATCAATTCCTCGAAAATGCAATCTATGCCGATTAACGCGTGTATGCTTACAAGAAATCTCCAGCGTGATAATAAATACATTGAATTAACCATAAAAAGATTTTCGTGTCTAAGTTGTTTTTGCTTTCTGCAAACTCTTACATGACTTTGAGCTATATAACTAACTCTTATTTTTAGAAGCATTAAAGGATTCTCACATCCACTTAAAAACTTTTTAAACGAACACATCTTGGAGTTTTATAGTGAAGATCCTTGAGAGATACTAAAGTTCAGTACGGAATCAAAAGTACCCGAACTCAGTAATTACTAGTAGAAAAAAGTGGTATAAACACGTTTTTACTACGAAAAAATCGTGTATATAGGATCATAACCTTTTTTCGTGACTAAAATTGTGGCAAAATCATTCATATAGCTACGATTAGCCACGAAAAAAAAATCACGATCCTATAGCCACGATTTAGTCACGAAATTTGTCGTGACTATATCAGTTTTTTTTACTAGTCTTATCCCTAATGCACCTATTGATTTGTCTTTGTTCCTGCATCTCTTCTACACGTAATCCAAACAATCCTCCACCTCAGAGCAGCATGATTCTCAGTCATCTTCCGTCTAGCTTCGGTGACTCGTTGTCATGAAGTGGTTTCAGCTCGTGTACACGGTGAGCTAGAGGCTTAAGTGTTCTTAGAGATGGTTGTGTTTGGCTTGTTCCATTGCATTCACTAGATCTTCCTGTTCCGAAGGAGTTGTGTCTGAAGGTTGTTATTGAGATCTCAAAGTTTTGTGTTGAAACACCAGACATGAATGAATGGTAGTGATAGTGATGGTCATGAATATAAGAGGTTAGAATCATGGAGTCAATACAACAAACTGGTTCTTTCGAAAGTGAATTGTCAAGGGTCATATCTGGCTAACATGAAGCAAATAAGTAAGCAGACCGACCCCGTGGAAGAAATTATTCTACTATCAACCACGTCAACTCATCCGCAAACCTCTCAATCACAAATCTCAAAGATTCACACATTCATATCAATCCCGGAGACTTTCCTGCAATGGTTGAGAGTATTCCATGGATTTTTGAACCCTCAAGCAGCTACCTGTCCCGCGTTTGTCAGTCTATGTTTGGCGAGATCAAGGTACAGGTGATGATTTTACTTGCGGGTACCCATGGGAGCAAACACTGGGAGCTGGTTCGAGGTTGAGTCTCTTTTGAATCTAGCTTCCCGAGGCAATGTCAATGTCATTCTGTCTTGTCCCTCTCTTCCCGAGTCCCCTGCATTTCTTAGGCTGTCTCTATTTGGGATATTTACCAGGGGACCACCAAAGAAGATAGAGGCACCTGTATACATCAGTCGCTCTCCTTGCTGCGGATGAGGAGGAGGGGGATGAGGAGGAGCTGCCTTCCCAGAGGAAGAATCTTGATGCGGAAGAACAACGGGTCTTGGATTCTGAGCGTTGTTACCGATATGTGAGCTAGGAATTGGCTGGTTATGCGAGGGCAATCTGGTTCTTGCCTCAGATGTTGTTACAGGTATTGATACATATCTACCTGCTTCTTGGTCCCAAACAACTGATGTTCTTCTCACATCTCTCAGAAGAGAAGCTGCAGGAGCAGGGAGAAGCAACGGATCAGCGTTGTTTCCTTTCTGCATTATCTTTTCGTCAAAGGTGGAGTGGGTCATTTGATTGGTTGCTGGATTAAGAGGTGGCCGGACAGAATTGGATGGCGCTGCTGCAGTGAAGCGGTTACCAGCTGTATGATGTTGAGGGAGAGGACTAAGCGTGACGGCCTCGTGAACATGACTTGGACTGCTGTAACTGCTCATACTGTGGGTCCCTGTCTCGTACTCATCCCGACTACCTTGGCTTGGAGCCAAAGAGTTTCTAGAAAGAGACAACGTCCTAGGATCATTGTTTCTTATATCTTTACTCAACACAGCACCATTTGCATCTGTGCTAACACTGCTGATAACACTGATGGTGCCACTGGAACTAAGGTCATCATCAGGCAAATGACGGTTTTCTATTGGTCGTAGGACAGATGAGGACGCTCTGGCTCTGGCTGCTGCCCTTGTAGCTTCATTTGAATTCAACTTAGCGAGTTTCCAGGCACTAATTTTGACAGGTCTCTTTGGAATCTTGTTGCCCCTCTCTGCAGATTCTGCAGCATCTGGATCTATGGTCGACGGAACCATTCCAGGATCCAAATGAGGAATTACTTCATCCTGTAACATACATAACAAGTATCAAATCAATAAACTAAATAGAAACTCGGTGGAAGCTATATGAAAACTTAGGGTATTTCGGGTTTCATGGAAAAGCAAACGATACCTGATAATCAACAAACACTCTAGGGGGAGTACACCAGGCTCCCTTGTATGGTAGACCGAGGGAGCTTCCACCACTGAAGCCAGTTGTGGCAGATCCAGAGGGAGAATACAGCACGTTAGGAATCTCCTCATCAACCGAAGCTCCAGCAGGTGCCTCACTCATTGCTCTCATTGCCACGACATACTCATAAGTAGTAATGCCCTATTGGTATTAAACACGAAAAACGAGTTCACATTGTTTAGAACATGCGATCGGGCAATTAAAACAAAGTAGAAGGCATAAATCATATATCATAACCACATCTTATAAGCAGTGAGACAGTCTACCCTGACATCTATGAAGAGCATACATAATTATGAACACTTTTTCTATGGTCTTAGCAAGATCCAGGCCTGTAAAGTGAATGTATTACAAGCAAATAAAACCGAGATCGACTCCTTCTACACTCACCTTTTTAATGAGGAGCATGTGGAAAAAGAAAAGTTCACCCAGTGGAAACAATGCCAGAATGGATACAGCAGTGCAGAGACCCTGCATATATCGTAAGAATGTACCAAGGAACGTCAACAACAGAGGCTCAACCTATTACAACTGCATTACATGAATAATACTTACAACAACGGTAGCAAAAGGGGCACGAGAAAATCCATTTCCAAGTCTATTGACAATCTCAGTTTCCATGTCCTTCTTATTAACAAAGACACGAACTATAACTGCAATTCCAATGCCTGCTTGAATAAGGAGCTGAAAAAAAGAAATATTTATTCAGTACTCGTTAAGCCAATGGTGAGGTTGAGAAAATAGCATATAAGGAGCATATACGTACCCAGATAAGACTGACAGCCATCAGCAATATAAAAGTTATATAGTTTTTGCGACCAACACAGTTGTTAAGCCACTGCAACATTTTAAATACATCCACGTCAACTTATCGAACCCATAAAACTTTAGTCAAACAGAGTGAAGAAACAGTCAACTGTCACAACTGTATGAAAGTTTACCCGGCAATGATGATCGAAACAATCTACGCATTTGTCGCAACTTCGACAATGCTTGCTAAACTTACGGACCTGTCACAAAGAATGAATTAAGGTGAAGCATCGATTTTCTTTCCTCCTCAACATTTCTAAGCTAATTATACGAATATGAAGAACATACATATGCACACGAAATATAATATACAGAAAACTAGAAGTGGCTTCGGGCAGCATAGAAACATTCGATTGTAGCATAATACCTCGGCATTGCATAACGTGCAAAACAGCGCTTCTTCTCTGTCTCCCTGCTGTTCACCCGTCTCTCCTTTGCTGCGGCAATCTTCATAAACAAACAAGCCACAGAAGATTGCCAAAGGATTATACGAAGATTTCCTTTGAACAGCTTCCACTCTTTGAGCATCTCCTACAGAGCCTTTCACACTAGAGTTTGCTGGTAAAGTAGAAGTCCTGGATGCAACTGAAGGAGAAGACTGCAGCTGGCTGGCCGTTTCATCGAATTTCCTCGAGTTATCTTTGACAGGTAAGTCATGTCCCACGTCGTCTCCCTTTGACCCTTTTTCGAACTTCGACATGATCCCTGGATCAGCAGGATTGATTGCAGTACACCGAACATAAAGAACAAAAACAATGAGAGCCTGCAAACACGTGAAACACACAAAGAGAACGTCAAATACAATCATCTCAAGAGAGGCAGTGTCATCTCAACATTGAACATACCACAGGAGAGTAAACGCCGACGAGAATATACTCCCAGATACGTCCTCCAACAAAAGGAGCGAAAAAAGCATAGTACGCAACACTCAACAAGCAGAACACCGTAATCGCAACCACCTATCGGAAAAATACAAACACAGTTTCACAAAATCAAACGCATCAAATCGAAGAAACAATAAACCCAAATGTGAGATACAGCAGAAAATCAAAAATCAAGAGGATATGTATGAAGAACGAATCACAGAGCAGAGAGAGAAAGATTACAGCTTTAAGAGAATCAATGAAACCTAAGAGCGATTAAAAGGTAGAGAAGGTTGATCGAGACCTGAAACTTGTGAGCAGGAAGTTGCCAACCATGTTTCCTCACCATGTTTGCCTCTCCACAACAAAGCAAAAAAAAACCCTAATTTAAACAACAACGCCGCAGATCGACTCCGTTTAAGCAGAACC
This sequence comes from Anastatica hierochuntica, assembly GCA_900406275.1. NCBI lineage: Eukaryota > Viridiplantae > Streptophyta > Magnoliopsida > Brassicales > Brassicaceae > Anastatica > Anastatica hierochuntica. The sequence goes on along the minus strand of OVAN01001134.1, from coordinate 11,075 downwards.
CAGAAGAATAAATGAGAAACCCACTAAGAAAAATATCTGCTTTCTCTCTCTCTCACGCTCTCGCTCTCTCTTTCTATGGTAGGTTAGTCATAGTAAAGTGACGAAAGAGGAAAGTAGACTGAAAAAAAATAAATGAGAAAAAAAAAGTAGTGAGGGACTATTGTTGACCAAAGCAATTTCAAAATAAGAAGAAAAAAAAAAGACTTTACTGATATGGGCGAAAGAAGCCACCGGAGGAAGGAAGTCACCGGAGTCCAAAGTCACCGGAGAAGAAGGAGGAGGAAGAAGAGAGAGAGAGAGAAGAAAGAGGACAAAATAGAAGAAAAGCGTTGACAGACTAAAAGAGAGAGAAAGACAAATGAAAGTTGTTACTAAAGCTCTGTTTTTATTTGCTCGTCGTGTTTTATTTCATTCACCTCTTTCATATTCTTCTCTCTTTTTCATCAATTTTGTTAAAAATGATGAAAGCAATTTTGGAATTTGCTTTAATTTATAATATGCATAAAAAATGATGACAAAGAGTTTTTAAAAAATGATGAAAAAGAATTTTAAAAGATGTTATTCTTCACTTTTTTTGGTTTTAGGATGAGCATTAGTCTTACGTGGCAACTCTGTAATTTTTTATTTAAATAATTTAATACATTTCTTATTTATATATTCTCAATTTCTTTAACAAAAAAAAGTTAATTATTTATTTATCAAATTTTCAATATTGGTATTGTTCCATTTAATAGGATTATTTGACTATAGATCGGATCTTATCGATCCAATGTTGACCATTAATAAAAATCTCAATATTCAATCGAGTCAAATAAAGAATATTTTGTTTCCAAGTATACTAAATAATTTAATTTTAATCATTATCTTCACTAGTGTCTCATGAGTTTGCACATATAAAGGCCCAAAAGCCCAACTAAAGCTAACAAAATCAAAAATTGATTCGAAAATGGAATTATACCACTAAAAAAAGTAAGAAAAAAATAATAAATTCTATTATTATTAAGAGTTAAAATAATTTAAATTTTTAATATTAAATATAGGGTCCAAAATTTGTAATATGATAACAGAAAAAATATTCACTGCCTCAATTACTACTATTTTTTTAATAGAAACCACTCTTATTTATTTTGCTAACAAGTGACAAAAAGCTAGATTGATTTTTTTTTACTGTTTTGACCATTTCTAAAATTGGAAACGCTATTCTTATTACACGAGTCATAACTCATAATAAAACCCAAAAACAATGACGCGCCTAAAACGCCAAACGCGCCTGGACCAAAAATCGCGTCCAGACCAAACGTTTATCGAGTGGATAAAAGACGAGTAAAGAAGAAACAACAAAAAAAAAAATTAAAAGACAATCTCAAGAAAGATCCCTAAAAATTCCAAAAAAGGAACCCTAAATTTTCTCTTCTTCACGCTCCTTTCTTCCTCACTCGCTCTTTGCTTTTCCCTCACTCGCGTTCTTCTTCTTCTTCGTGTCTTCGTCTTCTTTGCTCTGCTCTGCTCTTTCCACCTGAGATTTTGGGTCTTCTCTCGACCCCGTCCTCGCCGAGAAAATGCTGAAAAGTCTGAGCAATCTAAGGCTTTGATTGGATTACTGAATCTCGTGGGTTTCTTAGTTTGGAGAAATCACTTACAAATGGAAGCTAAAGGTTTGTCCTTTCTCTTTCTTCTGTGAAAAACAATCATGGGTTTGGCTCTAGAAGTATGTTGTTGTTGAAGTTCTTCACTTTTGACTTGAAGCATTCGTTTGGTGGTTGATGATGTCTCTTGGGTTCTTATGAAGTTTCGTTTGTGTGCTATTGTCAGGTGCTTAAGGTTGATTATTATAGTTTAGTTTCCCATTTCATGGGAGCTCATGTCGGCGTAGTAGTAGCGTTTTGAGTGTTGTTTAAAGGTTTCTAGAGAATTCCCTAATGTAGTAGCTTAACTTTGAAGATGGATTTGCAAGAGAATCAGGTCATCAGTGATGCAGGGGATGATAATATGGTTGTCGAATCGCATAGTGATAGAGATTTAGCGATCGTTGATGATCTCAAAACAGGAGAACTTGGGTTTACTGGTGGTGATCTTGATCTTGAGCCACGAAATGGTATTGACTTTGATACCCACGAGGCAGCGTATATGTTTTATCAAGAGTACGCGAAATCTATGGGCTTTACTACGTCGATTAAAAACAGCAGGCGCTCCAAGAAGACTAAAGATTTCATTGATGCCAAGTTTGCTTGCTCAAGATATGGTGTGACTCCTGAGTCTGAGAATAGTGGTGGTAGTAGTCGAAGATCAAGTGTGAAGAAAACAGATTGCAAGGCGAGTATGCATGTAAAGAGAAGACCGGATGGGAGATGGATAATTCACGAGTTTGTAAAAGATCACAATCACGAGCTTCTACCTGCTCTGGCTTATCATTTCCGGATTCAGAGGAATGTCAAGTTAGCTGAGAAGAATAATATCGACATTCTGCACGCGGTTAGTGAACGGACCCGGAAAATGTATGTTGAGATGTCAAGACAGTCTGGGGGATATAAGAATACAGGGCTTCTTCTTCAGACCGACGTCAACAGTCAAGTTGATAAGGGTCGGTATCTTGCTTTGGAAGAAGGAGATTCTCATGTACTTCTTGAGTACTTTAAGCGTATCAAGAAAGAGAACCCCAAATTCTTATATGCGATAGACTTAAACGAGGAGCAACGCTTAAGAAATCTGTTTTGGGCTGATGCGAAAAGCAGGGATGATTATATGAGTTTTAGTGATGTTGTATCCTTTGATACTACTTACGTCAAGTTTAACGATAAGTTGCCGCTAGCTTTATTTATTGGGGTGAACCATCACTCCCAACCTATGTTGCTTGGATGTGCATTGGTTGCTGACGAGTCTAAGGAGACATTTGCGTGGCTAATTAAAACATGGCTTCGAGCAATGGGTGGTCGAGCTCCTACAGTTATACTCACTGAGCAAGATAAACTCTTAATGGCCGCTGTTTCAGAGCTGTTACCAAACACTCGTCATTGCTTTGCGTTATGGCATGTGTTAGAAAAGATTCCTGAATATTTCTCCCATGTGATGAAACGGCATGAGAATTTCTTGCAGAAATTCAACAAATGCATCTTCAGATCTTGGACAGGTGATGAGTTCGATATGAGATGGTGGAAAATGCTCAACAAATTTGGACTTGAGAATGATGAATGGCTGCTATGGTTGCATGAACATCGCCAAAAGTGGGTGCCCACTTTTATGAGTGATGTTTTTCTGGCGGGAATGTCGACATCTCAGCGTTCAGAAAGTGTGAACTCTTTCTTCGATAAATACATCCATAAGAAAATCACGCTGAAAGAGTTCTTGAGGCAGTATGGTGGGATTCTGCAGAACAGATACGAAGAGGAATCTGTTGCAGATTTTGATACTTGCCACAAGCAACCTGCACTGAAGTCTCCTTCGCCCTGGGAAAAGCAAATGGCAACAACTTACACCCACACGATATTCAAGAAATTTCAAGTCGAGGTATTGGGGGTTGTCGCTTGCCATCCTAGAAAGGAAAAAGAAGATGAAAATATGGCGACGTTTAGAGTTCAAGACTGTGAAAAAGACGACGATTTTCTTGTAACGTGGAGCAAATCTAAGTCGGAACTCTGCTGCTTCTGCCATATGTTTGAATACAAAGGGTTTCTCTGTCGGCATGCTTTGATGATTCTGCAGATATGTGGATTCGCCAGCATCCCGCCTCAATATATTTTGAAAAGGTGGACAAAAGATGCCAAGAGTGGAGTATTGGCTGGTGAAGGAGCAGACCAGAAACAGACCAGAGTTCAGCGTTATAACGATTTGTGTAGTCGAGCCATTGAACTGAGCGAGGAAGGTTGTGTGTCAGAGGAAAACTACAACATCGTACTGCGCACACTAGTTGAGACCCTGAAAAATTGCGTTGATCTGAATAATTCGAGAAACAACGTCACGGAGTCCAATAGCCAGCTTAATAACGGTGCTCACATAGAAGAAAACCAGCTAATGGCCTGCGTAAAAGCAACAAAGAAGAAGACTGTTGTTAGGAAAAGAAAGGTAGTTTTTTATTGAGAACTTGTCTCCAATCTAAATATACGTATTTGTTTGATTCTCATGGATTTTCTTAGTTTCGAAGGCTTACGAAGAAAATACTGAAATTGAGATCTTATGCAGGGACAACAAGAGGACAGCCAAATTCTTGAATCTCAACCGAGCTTGCAACCACTGGTTTGTGCTTTCCTTTGATCATCGTAACAACGAGTTTAATATGAGATAAATAGTAGGATATGTTGGACATAGCTTTATAACTAAACATCCTGCTTCATAATTTCTATTTGTTTGTGCAGGAAAATATGAGTTCAGAGGGAATGAGCATCAATGGTTACTACGGTCCTCAACAGAATGTTCAAGGATTGGTACGCTTTGTTAATTTGATTGTTACAGACCTTGCTAAGCCATTCGACATCTATGTTTACACTGATACTAAACCTGTGGATATAGTTAAATCTAATGGAGCCACCTCACGAAGGCTACTATGTAAATCAACGAACCATTCAAGGCCTGGTGGGTTTTGTAATCAGAGAAACGTCCGTTAAAATCTGTGTTTAAGTATAACTTAATATGACACATGACAATGTTTTTGGTTATTTTGACTTCAGGGACAACTAAATTCCATAGCACCGGTACAGGATAGCTTCTTCGCGAGTCAGCAAGCCATGCGTGGCCTGGTACACTATAAAATCCTCCCCAAAAAATGATATTAGAAGCACGATTACGATTAATCTTGTTACGAAATCGTTTCTTACTTAATTGTTCACTTGCAGGGTCAAATCGATTTCAGGCCTCCTCCCAATTTCACTTACACTTTACAAGTAAAATTCTTAAAGTTTGCTTTACTTTGAATGAGAAATTGTGTCTGTCTCTTTGTGGTTATAACCACATAATGAAATTTTGTTTTTTCAGGATGAGCATTTGAGATCTTCTTCTCAGTTACCTGGTAGTTCATCAAGACAGCTTTAGTAAACATGTTTTGATTATGTTTTGAAGAGAAGTCAAGAAGAAGGGAAAAAAACACACCAGATGTTGCAAGAAGCTGAGTTGCAATGAGTCAATGAGAAGATGAAATCTTTTGAGATTTGTTACTGTGTAATTATGGGATTGTCTTTTGATGTATGAATATGTCCCAAATGTTTTGTGTATCTGTCTGAATAAAATTTTGGGTTGTGTCATTCAACATATGTAACACACTTTCCCATCTAATCAATAGATTGTTTCCAACACAAACACACAAAAAAATAAAAAGTCTCTCTCTTTCGCTTTAAGTGATGTTAAAGGTATGTATGTATTCCGTTTAATAAACTACAAATTTTCATATAATTTATATCGTTTATATAAAAATATTGTTAACTAAAACTATCTCAACCAATACAAAAAAGACCGTATAATTTGATCGGTTAAAAGATTATAAAAACGCAGTCCTAATCATTGCACTTGCGTTGAGTTGGGTTAGTTTTAGTAGTTGAGCAGAATAATAGAGAGTTGGTGAAACGTTTAAAATATGAAAGCTACTTTAGTAATATGCCGAAAAAGAAAGAAAAAAAAAGAAAGGTACTTTAGTAATAAAAAAAAACCAATTATTGTCTTTTTCATCTTATAAAAGTTTTCAAAGAAATACAAATTTATCTCCTTTTTTTATTCTATATCCGCTTCTACTCAAATTATTATTCGTTTAAGATAATTTTTATTTTCTTTGGTAAACAAACGATTTTGGTCTTTATTTTAACAGAAATAAATTACTATAATCATATTGTATGTTTGGAAACTTAAATATTTTAAAAACTATCGAAATTTTCTTAAAGATTTCTAGCATTATTTTAAAAAACTGAAAATTCTAAACTTTTTTTATACTGTGATTTGTAACTTTCTTACCGCTTAAAAAATCAGTAGTGATTATTTATATCACTAAGAGCATGTTCACCGCGGATTCTTAACCGCGGCTCTTAACATTTTTGTAATGAAAAATATATATATAGAAAATGTAAAAAACCGTTTCTTCGAGCTCTTAATTAAGAGTCGGTTCTTAACCGGTTCAGATCCGTTTTTTTTTTCAGTTTTTGGATCCGTTACATATTTATTTACGATTTTTGAAGTTTCGGATCCGTTTCATATCTGTTTAAAATATCCCGAGCCGAACCCAAAATACCCAAAATACCCAAAAAAGTTCTTAGAATTGAACATGCTCTAAGCCTCATAAAATAAAGAGTGTGTGAGACATCTTGAAAAGAAAGAGAGCAAACAAAAAAAGAGTGAATCAATGGAGAGAGTGAATCAAACATTCTTCTTATCACATGGACCTCCAGTTTTGTGCACAAACCATAGCATGGAGGTGACTCAATTCTTGAAATCATGGACCAACAAAGTCTTTCACAAGAAACCCAAATCGATTTTAATCATCTCTGCTCATTGGATCACCAAGTTTCCAACAGTCAACACTCCTCTCAAGCACACCACCATCCACGACTTCTATGGCTTCCCTGAGCATTTGTACAAGGTCTTTCTCTCCTCTTGCTCTGACCCAAATGGTAATATCGTTGAAGGATTCATAAAGTTTCAATCTTTTTGTTTTGCAGTTGAAGTATGAAGCACCAGGAGCGGTTGAATTGGGAAAGAGAGTTAAAGAGTTGTTAATGAAAGAAGGAGGATTGAATCGTGTGGATGAAGATGAAAAGAGAGGACTTGATCATGGAGCTTGGGTTCCTCTTATGTTGATGTACCCTGAAGCTGATATACCCATTTGTCAACTCTCTGTTCAACCAGATCAAAGTGGGACTTATCATTACAACATAGGCAAAGCATTGGCTCCTTTGAAAGATGAAGGTGTTCTTATCATTGGATCTGGAAGTGCTACTCATAACTTGAGCAAGGTTGACTTTAGTTTCACCAATGGCTCATCGGTTCCATGGGCTTTGGTGTTTGATCATTGGCTTAGAGATGCTCTCCTTCAAGGAAGGTAAGAAAAAGTAATCAACAAATGCTTAAATGTATGAGAATGTTTCATTGTTTATGTTTTTTGCAGATACGAAGATGTGAATGAGTTTGAAGAGAAAGGTCCAAATGCGAAGATGGTGCATCCATCGCCTGAGCATTTGTACCCGTTACACATTGCAATGGGTGCAGCTGGTGAAAATGCAAAGGCAGAGCAAATCCACACAAGCTGGCAACTTGGTTGCTTGTCTTATTCTTCTTATAGCTTCACTTCTTTTTAAATGATTTCATTTATATATCTCCTTTCACTTGTCTCATGTATGCTCTTTGAGTGTAATCAACTTCTACACAACTTTAACTCCTACTTGTACCACAATGTGTGAACATGCTATGTGAATTTCAATAACTTGTAAGCATATGTATCACATTGCGTGTCATCCTTGCGCAGGGGCCACGCTGATATTTTCTGTATCTTTCCAATTTTATCGGATGTCCCCGAAGAGACTGAAGAACTACATAATAAATCTTGATATGTTAAGTCAAGTAGGGGCGTTACATTAAGTTACTTGAGAAGTAAACATTCTAGATAAAGTGCCATCGCATTGGAACCGGAAGGCCACGAAGTTGAACCCACGACCATTTGTATGCATCGAAAATTCAAAAGTATTCGGTTAACCTGTTCAAGATTGGCTAGTTTGAAGAGGATAATGTGCGTACCTTCACTGATATGGTAATTGTGTTGGCCTTAGCCTGAACTCACGAACCAAGAACTCACCAACAAACCTGCGCACTTTAGGTTGGTAAAGTTTTGGCTCTGGATTTGGTAACGAAACATCTTTGGCCCAAAACGGTATAAAAAACATAAAATCTTGGACGCCAAGTATATTTGCACCTAGACCATAATTATCGGTGGGTTCTTAAACCAGATTTAATAAAAAAATATTAAAATAATTAAAAGTGAGAGAGTAAGAGACCGTTTCTTAAAACTCTTATCCAAGAAACAAATCTTCGTGTTTTTGTTCTGATTTTATGTGATCCGTGCGACGACGACGAGAGATTTAATTAGAGGAACCAACCAATTCACATTAGGATTTGTGTTTTGTTCTGTTTTTAACGAATTTTAATTTATAGGGTAAATTTATTCAAGTTTATTCTATTTTTAGGGTAATTTTAATTGATGTAGACAACATTGAATATATACAACATAATATGTATTTACTCTTGCAAGGGAACACATATGAAGATATGTAGTGTAATTTACTGTTTTAATGTCTTAGTTATGAGTAACTATGCCAATGAGAGAAGCAACTTAATTAGGAGACAATGTGTGTTCGAGGACTTGTAAAAGAGTTAAGCGTTGATCAAGTTAGAATTTAGCTACGTTGTAATATCATGTGAGTATTGTTTTGGACTAATTAAACATCAAGTATATATCAAACAGGGAAAAAGTATATTGGTGTTATGTTTCACAAGATCAATTAGTTTTAGGAAAATTATAAAAAATAACGCAAAATCTTCTATTATTTAACAGTCTATCCAAAAATTCATTCTCTCTCCTACTTTCTCTTCCTATCTCTCTCTAAATTCTTTTTAAAAATCTAAATAATCATTTTTTTATTTATTTCACAAATTCACCCTTAGTTTTATGCTTCAGGTGAATTCATATTAAAGAAGCCTCAAACATTGCTTTTTTTTTATAATCAGGAGGTTCAGATTCCGTGGACCTCTAAAAGGAAAAAAACATATATTTTGTACATGAGAAATCAAATTAAAATAGTAAACTCTACGAACCCAAATCTAATGATCATTGTTGTCATTCGTAGCTTTCTTTTTGGAGTTTAAGTTAAACTAAAATAATGTTATTATTATTATAGTATGACATGTATTTAATTTCTAGTGAGGGAGGTATAGTAGCATATGATGACCTATTATCTCATGCTCAGAGTGTGTTTGTGCCGTCTACTATTAGATAATAACCGTTTTGGTTTTTCTTACAAAACAAAAAACGAAATATTATTCGATAAATAAATTTTCTTTTGTGCAACATTTGATAAATAAATTTATTACGTTATTATTTCATCATTAATTTTTATTATTAATACTTTCCGTTCAAAAAGATATATTAGCATTCGCATTTCGCAAAAATAAAAATTATAGTGTCCACAATGCGAAAAGAGAAAACTCCTCTTATTTTTGTCCCTTCTTTTTTCCATTAAAAAAACATCTACACGAAAATAATAATTTAAAGAAAGCCATAACAAAACCGTATAATTTGTTTTATGCACCAGCCTTATGCATTTTCTTTGTGGTCTTGCAATTTGAGTTAAAAATAGGTTTGGTTTACACATTGCTCAAGTTAATTAACCTTGAGTAACTCCCTTTATCAAAACTTGCTCATCAAGATTGTTATATTTTCACATAATATATACGATTTAGTAAAATTAAACAAGAAATCACTTTATAGATTTCTCTTTAGATGAAATCCCGCGCACGAAAAATGTACTTGCAGATTGTTTGGCTCGAAGTGTTCGCATTTTATTTCATGAATTAACATTTGTAAACACTACACCTCCTAGTTGAACTACTAATCATAGAGTGATATTTTAATTAATGTGTAGTTGCAAAAAAAACACGATATTAAATTTTTTTTCAAGTGATTTGCTAGGCCATAGCTTTTATAAGGGCTATAGAGGCCTTATTCAACATTGGCCGACAATTTAAAGAACAAAAGTCATCTTCCATACAAAATTTAGTCAACATTATCAAATTCGGGAAAAATGGCTTGGAAGACTACAATACAGTTGGAAATTTTGTCGAACAAAGTAGTCTGTTGGACGAAGCAGAATATTCTTACACACGCACCGAGAAAAGAGTGTCATTTTAAGTCGGCGAGATCTTAAAAAACAGAGAGATCTTCAAAAATCATGGCACTGGTGAAGATATTGTTCCCCCAAACTCGGATTTGGGGGAGGAGGAGCTTTTATCATCATGGGAAGTTTTTTTGGAGGAGGCATGATGACAAATTTATTTTTTATTGTATAAATGTTCAAGCTCTTACGCTCTACGTCTTTCATTCTTTTTAGCATTCGCATTTTGCAAAAAAAAAATTATAATGTCCGGGAGATTAACAAAAAAAAGAAAATTTCTATTACTTTTGTCCCTTCTTTTTTTCCATTAAAAAAACATCTAAATTAAAATAATAATTTAAAGAAAGCCAAAAAAAACCGTACTATTTGTTTTATGCACTAGCAGTGTGCATTTCCTTTGTGGTCCTGCAACTTGAGTTAAAAATAGGTTTGGTTTACACATTGCTCACGTTAATTAAGCTTGAGTAACTCCCTTTACCACAACTTGCTTATCAAGATTGTTATATTTTCACATAATATATACTATTTAATAAAATTAAACAAGAAAACACTTCCTTGATTTCTCTTTAGATAAAATCTCTCGCACGAAAAATGTACATGTAGATTGCTTGACTCGAAGTGTTCGCCTTTTATTTCATAAATTAACATTTGTAGACATTACACCTCCTAGTTGAGCTACTAACCATAGATTGATGTTTTAATTAATGTGTGGTTGTAAAAAAAACACGATATTGATTTTTTATGTTCTAGTAATTTGCTAGGCCATAGCTTTTATAAGGGTTATAAAGGCCTTATTCAACATTGGTCGACGACTTGAAGAACAAAAGTCATCTTCCATACAACATTAAGTTAACAATATCAAAGTTGGGAAAAATGGCTTGGAAGACTACAATACAATTGGGAATTTTGTCGAATAAAGTGGTCCGTTGGGCGAAGCAGAGTGTTCTTATACACGCACCAAAAAAGATTGTCATCGTGTAGACACGCTGTTGTAATAACATTTTAACTTTTATATATACTAGATGCTTAAAATAAAAATGTTTAATCTCTTTTGCCTAGTTTTCAGCCAAAGATTACCAGGATTGTCCAATTCGTCATCGACACGGTTGATGATGTGGAGCTTCTGAGCATAGTAGCGAGGCACCCGGTTGTGGGAGTTTTATATGTGGGGATGGGTCTAAATGAACATCGTAGCGTGAGTATATATATATATATATATAT
>OVAN01001133.1:0-44659 GCA_900406275.1 Anastatica hierochuntica | reverse complement strand
GAAGGAATAATACAATTATTTGGAGATGAGTATCTACGAAGACCCACACCGAAGGATCTTCAACGACTACTCGATATTGGAGAGAAACGCANGATCTTCAACGACTACTCGATATTGGAGAGAAACGCAGGTTTCCTGGGATGGTCGGAAGCATTGACTGTATGCATTGGGAGTGGAAAAATTGCCCCATCGCTTGGAAAGGAGAGTACACACGTGGATAGGGAAAACCAACAATAGTCTTAGAGGCTGTAGCTTCACATGATCTTTGGATATGGCACGCTTTTTTGGTCCTCTAGGGACCTTAAACGATCTTAATGTCCTCGATCAGTCTCCTCTTTTTGATGACATTTTACAAGGTCGAGCTCCCAGATTAGAGTACGTGGTGAACGGACACATGTACAATTTGGGCTACTACCTCACAGACGGCATATATCTGAAATGGTCAACATTTATCCAATCTATCTCACTTCATCAAGGTCTNTATCCAATCTATCTCACTTCCTCAAGGTCCTAAAGCAGAGTTATTTGCTAAATTTCAAGAAGCAACCCGAAAAGATGTGGAGCGGGCTTTTGGAGTATTGCAAGCTCGTTTTGCGATTGTGAAAAACCCGGCTCTTTCATGGGACAAGGACAAGATAGGGAAGATTATGAGAACATGTATCATACTACACAACATGATCGTCGAAGATGAACGAGATCGATACACGCAGTACGATATATCTGAATTTGAAGAAGGAGACGCAACTAGAAGTTCACAGGTAGATATGTCTTATAGTACCGACATGCCTACAAATCTCGGTAATGTGCTTGGCATTCGGAATCATGTTCGCGATAGGCGTATACATGAACAGTTGAAAAATGATTTAATAGAAGATATTTGGAACAAATTTGGGGGTGAATATTATTAAGTATTGTATCTTAAAGTTTAATCATGCAATTAATAAAATTATAAATTTATCTTATTTAACAATTTATTTTTTTTTACTAAGGACCCCTAAATGAAATCCACCATTGGACTAACTTTTAGGATTAGAGTTCTTAACTATTCCAAAAAAAAATGTTAAAAAATGCTTAAGAACTCTATTTGGAGTCTCACCATTGGAGATGCTCTAAAGACTTTATTTCTTATTTCCATGGACGTCACAACACAGAGAGAATGCACAAGAGGAGTTTGTTTGGTCTCTTCTTTTGAGCCGATGCTAACATCGTTCAGCCAATGACCCTTCCTGAACTCTAATGAGTCCATGTATGAGTATTGGGAACTCAACAGATCCACCACACACCTTTGATGGTTGATAACAAGTATATTTTTAATGTCTTCTTTCCTTTCACAATTTTTAATATTAATTAGATAATGTATGATTGTGTCCATTAATTTCTTACGAAGCAATGATATGCCAAAGGTCCCATAACACTTCCGAGACAATTTTCGAGCAACCAACCTTGCTTTAAATCTGCCAATTTTCATATTAACGTTCTGTTTAAGCCCAATTTCCTTCTTATACGAAAAGGATTGGATAGTCTTAAATTTTTGAACAAACCAAACATTCAACTTAAACAATAAAATTATCAAATGTTTTATAATACTTTTCTTACTCACTTAACGAATGACTACTATAATCAAGAAAACAACCATATAGATTATATATAAACACTCAAAACCCTAAAAAGAACAAGCGATGCACATTTTTTAACAGCGAGGAAGATCACGAGGAGGACGAAGCAGAGTCTGAGAAGGAAGAGGACCATCTTTAACAATAAACCCCATAGCCAATCCCCAAGAAGTATGTTCTTCAAGATGGCAATGTATAAACCAAACCCCCGGATTATCAGCATTTATCCTTATCGCAGCCCATCCTCCAGTAGGCACCGCCACTGTGTTCCTCTCCGGTGGATCCACCAGATTATACCTCTTCGGATCCTTCTTCACGTCGAAATTCCCAAACCCGCTTCCCACCACAAAGAAGTTGTGTCCATGTACATGTAAAGGATGGTTCTCTATGTTCAAGAAACTCGTCCCCTGAAACACTATCTCCAATCTTGAACCGAACTCAACCTCAAATAGCTTCGTCCCGAACTGTGTGTTCATGTTCTCAGACTCCGCATTGACCTTGGTGAAATCAAATCTGTTTGGCGGATTCTCCGGGAAATCAAGCGTGAAAACCCCTTTCCTCTGTTTCTTATAGTAGCTCTCAAGGATCGAAACTGGAGGTCGGACAAAAGAGACGTTATTCATCGATGCGAAGAATTTTTTCCCTTTGTATCCGATGCAAGTCTGATTCACCGGACAGTCCTGGAGATTCAGACTAATCGTGGTGATCACGCGCTTATCGATCGTCGTCGGGACTTTACACGGATACTCTTCCGATCCAAGGCTCTTGATGCTATCGGAGAATCTCGTCGCGAATTTCGTATCCAGCATGTCCGGTAGAACCGCGTGTGCTGTCGAAGACAATGCCGTTGTTGTCAACCGCCGTCTGGTGACAGAATTCGCCGTGGATTTGCTCTTCCCGGTGTAACGGAGGAACCCGACGGTGGTTGAGTTGTTGAATGGGAAGACGGAAGTGACGTACGGAGTTGCGGCGATGAGAAATTCGCCGCCGCCGGAGAGTTGGTCGGTGCGGAGAAGGATGGTGGTGGTTTGTCCCGGAGCGATCATGATTGCTTTGGTATGAACTGGTTTGGTGTAAACCGCGTCGACCTCGACTACGGTGAGTGTGTGATTCGATACGGCGAAGAAGAGCTCGTTGTTTAGAGCAGCGTTGATTATGCGGAGGAGGTATGTTTTTCCCGCGTCCACGGTCGCCGTGAAAGTATCTGTTACACGAATTTTAAAATTTTTAAAACGGTTAGTATCAAACCGAACTGAACCGGAACTAAACCACAGAATTGAACCGGACCTTTGGTAGAACAAGAGTAAAGTGGGCCTGGAAGACCGTTAAGAGTGTAAGCGTCAGAGATCTTAGGCCCAAGTCCTGTTTTCATCATCTCTTTCTCTACACTGTCCACGTCATCGTTCCACCATTCGCCTATTCATAAACTTTTAATTAATCCTTTTGATTCTTCAACATATTAAAATTTAATATTGTCTTTGTAACCATCTACTTTGTACATTATTACATAAGTATATGTTTCTATATGGTAAACATGAAAGGAATGGGATTTATATAGGTGAATAGTGAAAAGAAACAAGCAATTTCAATTCGATTAGTTAAATACCTCGAAAACTTCATTTAAAGTGAAACGGAGAGAATAGTACACAAAATACGTTTATATATAGTAAATATGAAAGGAAAATAGGTGAATAGTAAAAAAGAAACATGCAATTTCGATTTCGCCTAGTTAGATTTTGTACCGAGTATAATAGGAATTTCGGATTGAATGTGGCTGCCGATGAAGGGATAAGGCTTTCGCGGATAGATGATGAAGGCGCCATAGACAGAGGCTCGTTGCCAAGAGTGATGAGCATGCCACCAAAGTGTGCCTCTTTGGTCTTCAACTTTGAATCTATATGTATATGATTGTTTTGATCTTATTGGACACTGCGTTATGTAAGCTGGTCCATCAGCCCAACCGCTCCGGTATTGCCTTAACCCATGCCTATAATCACATAAAATAATTTAAACAATATTATGTTATAAGAAAATGTTTTTTTTTGTAAGATGTTATAAGAAAATGTTGTTTTGTTATTATGCATGCATGAGATTGTTACTAGCATAGAGACTATTTTAATGTTAGTTATTTTTTTGATGACCATTAATGTTAGTTATTATTACCAGTGAATAGTTGTATTTTGAACAATCCGATTAGTCACTTTGATTTCCACGGTGTCACCTTCGTGAACCACCACCGTCGGCCCTGGATATTGTCCGTTCACCGTTAAAAGTTGCTTCGTGTGGCACAATCGAGTTACCTTCTTCCATTCGACCTAAAAATCCGAAATAAATTATACTATATTTATCATAGTGATAATATTACTGTTACATACATACAAATTACACGCAACGTTGTATGATTTTTCTGAATTTTTATTATGATAAGATCGCATGTTATAAAGTTGTAAGTGTACAAATAAAATGAAATCGAGTTTGTGTATATATTTGCTTACGTTGAAGTGAAATCGACGGGTGGTTGAAGCCGAAGAATAAGGGAGAAGAGTTGCAAATAGTAGCCAAAAAGTCGAAATCGTTAGAAATCGAAAATTCTCCATTTTCTTTATATAGAAAACTCTTTCCTCTTTGTTTGTTTTTCGTTATGTGGATTCTTGGTGAAGTTTGCTTTAGGTTTCTTTATATAGAATCACAATGGGTTCCTTTCTACGTTAGACATTATTTTATAAAAATATTTTGTTTAAGTACCTATATTTTCTAAAGTTTTGAGAAAAACCCCGATAAGATTTTTATTATGTTCCATTAAAGCATGTTCTGCATGGGAAAAAAAACAAGTTGATATATAATACGTACCAGTAAATATAATTTTCTTTTAATAATTACTGATGACTAGGTGAGTTTCATCTTTTAATTGGATCGGTAGGTACCAAAATAGTGAACTGGCTATTTTTAAATATGTATTTTGTAAGATTCCCATCTGACTCATTTTTTTTGTTTATCATCGAACAGTATCAAATTGGGATATCGACATCAAACTCGGTACATGTTTAAGTTATGCACCAATCTCAAGCTATTTAAATTTTGTGAATAATCCTAGATGTAAAATTGTCCGATAGAAGAAAACTTACTAACAAAGTTTTCCATGGTTGTTGAGAGGATTTGGATGGGGAAGTAGAAACAAAAAAATTATCTCTCGTATAGACTCTCAACAGTGTATAAATCTTAGTTTACTAACACGGTATCAGAGTCAATGTTGGTCCAACAAACGATGTCTCACAAACACGGTTTCTCATATTCAAAATAGCCCGCGAAGGTGGTTCCTTCTGTTGTGATTCGAGAAGATGTGCGTGTTCTGCTCACAATCGAAAGGACGCTCAGTGTTGGAAAAGTTTCACATTGGAAGTGAAAAGAATTTTAACTAACATATGAAGAGTTATGGATTACTGCTAGATATGTCAATTGGTTTTGAATTGAAAATCATGATTCCTAACATGGTATACTAAAATTTCCATCTGGATTTCGACACCGGCCCGAAAGAAACATAACCGATTTAATCATAAATTCATAGTGCTATGTAAAATATAAACTAGCCGTGTATAAATAGTTTAATGTCACTAAAATGATTATCTCATATGTCAACACTAAGTCTAGATCAGTTTTATTTGAACCTCTTTAGCTCTAAATGAATCTATCTATTGCATACGATGTATTTACTTTCTCCCAAACCCACATGACTTCCTTAGACATCACCAATTAACTATACTCATTTTACAAAAGTTAAATTCCCTCTTGTATTTGATAACAACTTTGTTTTTAAATTTGTGCATAATGATTTATGTATGTATAAACTGTTTTTTCATATCTCAGCCACCTTGGTTTTAAAAGCACCCAATCATTCTTTTGTTCACCAAACTTCCCTCCATATTGAAATGTATCTCTCTCTCTCCCTCGTATTAACAACTTTCTCATTTATTTAAATGCCAATTGAGTTCCAACATGGCAATCTCAACTATTGGTACACTACAAACATTAGTTATCGTCAACGAAATGTTGGTTCAATGATAAAAGACTTTTGAATTAAATAGATCATTAATTTTATCTGTGTTAGGAGAGATTGGTTATCCAAATGCGAGTATATTACTTGATCTGACCTACCGTAGAAGATTAAAGGTCCACGATCTAAACTTCCTCATAAGTCATAGAAACAATAATTATCTTAATTATTTATGTTCTTGATGAACATTAAAAATGTATCTTATAAAAAGTACTCCTTCCATTTCTCAAAAAGTGTCGTTTTGAAGTTTTAATGGTGCGGATGTTCATGTATGGGGTGACTGTTGGCTTTCCACGTCTTCCCCATTGGCGGTGATGGGTCCGGCTCCTATGGATCTCCAAGACCTACGGGTCGCAGATTTATTGGAGACTCAGCCTCGAGGGTGGAATTGGGATCTAATTAATGAGATTTTACCTCAATACTCTGATCGCATCTCTGATCTGGTGCTTGGATCGTCTACCAGGCGAGACTCACTTGTTCGGATGTACAATAAAAATGGACAATACTCTTGTAAGAGTGGGTATGCCTTATTGGTGGCGGGTGAGTCAAGGAATGAAGATGGTTTCAATTGGATGAAGTACATCTGGCGCACTAAGTCACTTCCAAAGTTGCAATGCTTCCTTTGGAAGGCAATGCAGGGGGCACTACCGGTCAGGTCTGCTCTCCACTCTCGGGGAGTTACTGAAACTGCGGAATGCCCTCGTTGTGGTTCCTCGGAAACTATTGATCATGTGCTACTGCAATGCTCTTTTGCACAACAAGTCTGGGAGGCGGCACCTTTATACATCCCTACCTTCTCTGCCATGCCTTCCTTATCTGCGTTTCTCTCTATAATGCGAGCTTCTAAGGCATTGCCACCTACGGGTCTGGGGGCAGTCGATGTGTACCCATGGTTTTGTTGGCAATTGTGGAAGGCGCGAAATCGATTGGTTTTTAAGAATGAGGAGACGCGAGTTAAAGAAGTAGTTTACCTAGCGCTGGCTGGCGTTCGGGAATGGCAGGAGGCGACCATGCTACAAGCGAAGGCGATGGGTCCCAGCAGCTCTTCCTTAGGTGGAGAGAGTCCAGAGGACGCACCAATGCTTCTACCGTCACAGTTCAACTGTTGGATCGACGCTTCTTGTGACCCCTCTTCTAAGAGTAATGGTCTCGGATGGCATTTCTCTACTCCGAATGGAGCTTCTTTGGCAAAATATGTTTCTTTTAAGGAGGGTGTGCCATCGGCATTGGCAGCAGAGGCCTTGGCTATTTGGTCAGCGCTTAGTCAGGCTATTGTTTTAGGGATAACTGGGTTGCTTTTGCACTCCGATTCCCAAGTGTTGGTTGGTTTGATCAACAGTGGTGAAGACCATATTGATATTCTTGGTCTTTTGGTAGACATTAGGGGTCTTACCCAGCGTTTCTCTTCCATTGTTATTTCGTTTGTACCACGAACTACGAATTCTATTGCGGATTCGTTAGCACGTCGAGCACTTTTGGCTCAAGATCCTTCTACTCGTGAAGTTTAATAAAATTTTCTTTGGTGACCAAAAAAAAAAAAAGAGTGTCGTTTTACATTTTCTATGCAAATTTATAAGCAAAATTTCAGTTTTAACCTCACTGTTTTAATGTATTAATTGAAGAGAGAATTATTTTTAAAGTATTAGTGAACGATATGTAAAACAGAATTTTTTTAATACGCGTGAAAAATGTCAGAATGTCACATTTTGCGAAAGAGATAGAAATAATTGAAAGGACATTTTGGAAGTTACCAATAATATATATCATCGGGGCAATTCATGGGTGGGGGCACATTGTTGGTCAATTATAATAAGTTATTAACCATTGTGGAAAAGAGACATACTTATAATTTGAGTACTTAAAGTTATATGTATGTCCTCTTTTAATTTGTGGATGCTAGTTCAGCACAAATCAGTTCAGGATTTGTCTGGTAAAATTATCACACATGTAAAATGCATGTGTATATTTATCTATACTAAAGTCCAGATTCTCTTCTTCTTTTTCTTGAAACGTCCAAATTCTCTTGTTTCTTTTTTTGTACATTTTCGTTCAAGGTTCGTCTAAAATACCAATTTGTTAAAAGGAAAAAATTATGAAATTTTAATAATAAATACATTTTTATATCAAATTAGAACACGATAATTTCCTTTTTAATATATTTTCATTTGTAATAAATACAAGAAAATTGAGTGATAAGTTTTAAAATGTAAATTTCAATCATCAACATGATTGATATATAATGGGATGTCTGACGACTCTGAAGGACAACTTTTGGAAGACTTTTTTGTAAAGAAACTCAGTGAAACTTTTTGGTCGATAAAGTGATTGTCAATGAATGACTCAATGGGTTGGTGCGTCGTGCGATCCATCTAATAGAACAAATAAGATCGTACTAAATTGCAAATTGTTTTAATCTCTACGAGAAAATCATAAATACAATTTTAACAACACAAAAGAAAATCATAAATACAATATACCTACTACCGTGCAAGTATCTTTTTCATTTAAACACAGAAGACAAATCTTATAGATTTCAAAACAAATACGCAACAATATCAAACGAATGTATATTATTATTTTTTGACAACCACGAATGTATATTATATAAATGATCCTGATGAACACAAAAGTAGAATGTTTTGAACTCTAGAAATATCTGTTTCGAAAGAGAGAGAGTATATAATCTTTTTTGGACTACGGTTTTCTCTAACACAAATCGAACATGTGATCTCCAAAATCTTTAAGTTTATTAAGAACATTTATAATTGCGTTTAGTAACATTTCAAGGTTATAAAAGGACTTCTAACGTTTAATTTTCTGAACATCTAAATTTTTTGGGAATAAATCTTACTCTGAATCCAAATTATTTTATATAAATTATTAGCGTTTTAGCTGGACCGGAGACACATAAATCACATCTTACTAATCGTGGAAACCAAATCATTAGTCAAAGTCACGATCCTTTGCCATAGTCATAGCCAAGGTAAGGAAAATGCTTCCCTTTACGATCCAAATCTTAGAGATAAAAACAATTAACTTATTGAATAATGAAAATCTTCCTTTTAGTTAAAATAGATTCGAATATAGAAGTTATTCATATATCCTTAAAGTAAATATGGAAATACTCTTATACGATTATCTATAAATAGTAGAAGAGAAACCCTAATTCAGGGATATGAAATCTTAGAGCTTATTCACTCATTGTAATCGATATTTTTTAACATTCAATAAAGAGTCGCTTTACCTTTTTTATTCTTGTTCTCTATCATTCAAAGAATCATCCATAAAACCCTTTAAAAATTTGTTGGGTAAGTTTAAATGTTATGTGAACAAAAAAAAAGGGTTTAAATGTTAAAATTTTCAGATTAAGATACTATTCTCTACGTTTTATTTTCCTACCATTTCAATTACTGACCACTGGAAAAACTAAAAGAATTTTTTTTTTTTGTCACAAGATGGAAATTTTATTAAGCCTCAGAAACAGAGGTAACTCGAGCAAAAAGAGCTCGTCGAGCAAGCGAATCAGCAAGAGTATTCGCTGTTCTTGGAATAAACAGAATCGAAAAAGAAGTGAAAGAAGAAAGAAGTGTCCGAATATCGGACAGAAGACCAGAGATAGCAATATGGTCTTCCCGGCGATTGATCAAATTGACCAAAATCTGGGAGTCCGAGTGCACAAGCACATCGTCAATTCCCAAAACTGAAGCTTGGTTCAGAGCTGTCCAGATTGCAGAGGCTTCTGCTGCCAAAGAGGAGGGAACATCCCCCTTGAAGGAGAAATACGAACCAAGCAAGGCATCATTCGGTGAGCGAAAGACCCAACCCATACCACAATGCTTATTGGATGTATCCCAAGAAGCATCCACCCAACACTTAACTGAAGAAGATAAGACCATAGGGGAACCAGATGGAACTTCACAATTCAACCGAGAAATCCCATCAGCGGGAACCTTCATGATGGCGCGTGATGCAGTCAACCACTCACGCGCTCCATCCAAAGAAAGCCGGACCACCTCCGCCAATGGAGTGGCCTCAGATTAAAAGAGTAGCCTGTTCCTGGCCTTCCACAGCTGCCAACAAATCCACGAATAAACATCAACCCCTGACAAACCCGTCGGGGGTAGACTCTTGGCTCCCCGCATTATCTGAAGGAAGGATGACAACGTTGGCATTGAAATGAAGGATGGGAACATTAAAGGAACCGCCTCCCAAACCTGTTGGGCAAAAGAACATTGAAGAAGAACATGATCAATAGTCTCAGAGAGGCCGCAGCGTGGGCAGGATCCATCCTCAATAACACCATGAGACATAAGACACTGCCGGACAGATAACGCTCCACTCATTGCTTTCCAGATAAAGGTTTTCAACTTAGGAAGAACCTTAAGAGACCATATATTTTTTATCCAGTTAAACCGGTCTTCAGCAGGAGCCAAGACACTGGTCGTGAGAAGAGTATAGCCACTCTTGCAGGAGTACCGCCCATTCTTATTCAATAACCAAACCAGAGAGTCGCGGCCAGAAGAGGACCCAAGTGGCAGTTCTGAAATTGCAGCCATGTACTGAGGTAGTATCTCAGAGATAAACCCCCAATTCCAGCCAGAGGTCGACGAGTCAATCAAATCTGAGACTCGCAAGTCGCGAGAAGCTTCCGGGGGAGGGCCAATAGTCGTTTGAGGGCGCGAGATAGACAACCATGGATCATCCCAGACACGTACATCAGAGCCATCGCCTATAATCCAACCCAAACCGAGTTTCAGAACTTCTCGGCCTGCCATAATCCCACGCCAACCGTGTGATATAGTGGAGGGTGGAGAGCACTCCATGAAGGAGGAAGAATGGCAATATTTGCCCAATAAGATACGAGACACCAGCGACGTTGGGAACTTTAAGAGCCGCCAGGAAAGTTTCGCCAAGAGAGCATCATTGAAAGCCACAATGTCCCTGAAGCCTAGACCCCCAACTACTTTTGGCAAAGTTAGCTTCGCCCAAGAGACCCAGGAAATCTTGCGAGAATCCCGCGTATCATCCCACCAGTAACGGGTCAACGCCGAATGGATCCGCTTACAAAGAGACAAAGGGAGCTTGAAGCAGGACATCGCGTAGGTTGGGATCGCAGAGAGGACGGACTTAAGCATGACCTGCTTACCCGCCGAGGAGAGGAAACGAGAGGACCAACTCTGAGCCCTCTGTCTGATCCGGTCCACAATTGAAGCAAAAATATCTCTCTTCCTTTGACCGAAATGCTCCGGTAAGCCCAAATACTTCTCAGTACCTCCTTCTTGGACAATTCTCAAACACTGCTTCACCATCTCCCGACGAGAATGGGGCGTCTTGGAGGCAAACGTGATAGAAGATTTGGAAAAGTTGATAGTTTGGCCAGAAGCTAACTCATATCCATGTATAAGGGCCTTCAGGGCTTCTACACTCGAGCGATCAGACTTGCAGAAGAACATAATATCATCTGCAAAGAGGAGATGATTAATTGGGGGGCTGAAGCGCGAGACCTTGATTCTAGGCAGGGTTCCATCCTCATGGGCCCGCCGGCACAGCCCTGATAGGATTTTAGTACAGAGGATAAACAGACATGGCGAAAGGGAGTCTCCCTGTCGTAGCCCTCGCGATGAAAGGACCTGACCTTGAGGTGTACCATTCAAAAGAAAGGAGTATGAAACCGTGGTAACACATTCCATAATCTAGTTAATCCATACATGATGGAAACCAAACTTCTCCAGAACACGGAGTAGGAAAGACCATTCGATACGGTCATAGGCCTTGCTCATATCCGTCTTTACCGCCATAGCACCACGCTTAGTGGCTTTAGAGCGACGTAAGTAGTGAAGAATCTCATGAGTGATAAGCACATTATCAGAGATAGCCTGTCCCGGAACAAACGCAGATTGGTTCTCCGAAATCAGCCGCGGAAGAATCGAGTTCATTCTTGCGGTAAGAATCTTAGCGACTATCTTGTAAAAAACACTGCACAAAGCAATGGGCCGATAGTCGGAGACCTTACGAGGGTTCGCGATCTTTGGGATCAACGTGACATTGGTGGCATTCATAGATCGCTGGAAAGAGCCAGTGACGAAGAAAGCAACCACCTCCCTAACAACATCCGAACCCACCGCCGTCCAGTAGGAATGAAAGAACCCAGCAGAAAAGCCATCAGGGCTCGGAGCCTTGTCAGCATTGATAGAGAAAGCTGCTTGCTTTATTTCCTCCGACGAAGGAATAGCAATTAACATCGCATTGTCTAAATCAGAAACTGACGGAAGCGTAGTGCGCTCAATAATTGAGAAGTCAACAGCTCCATTAGAGGAGAAAATTTGATGGAAGTACGAGCAGATGGAGGCAGCAATATCGGATTCTTTGTAGTGAACCGCTCCAGTCGCATCCTCAATGACAGAGATGCGGTTGACAGTGCGACGGTTGCGAGTAGACGCATGGAAGAAACCAGAGTTCCTATCGCCATGCTGCAGCCAAAGAATTCGACTACGTTCTCGCCAGAATTTCTCTTCCTCTCGATAGGCAGCAGCGAGAATGTCCGTAACGTGCTGAACTTCAACAGACTCAGCATCCGGCTGTGAGAGGAGAGCATCTAATTTTACCTGTGCCTCCTCGATGACTTTAGCACTATGGAGTTGCTGATCCTTAGTCTAGTTGACCAAAGCAGTGCGGCATTTGGATAGTTCGACCGAGACGGATGCCTCGCTAGCCGCTTGCCAAAGCTCAGTGATCAAATCAAAAACCTCATCACGCTCCCGGAGACGGCGGTCAAAACGGAAGAGCTTGCGCCGTTTGACCCTAGAATTGTCAAGATAGGTAATGAGAGGCCGGTGATGAACCCTCAAACCGGAGATACTCGGAACGACCTGAGGGAAACATCTCCACCCAGGCGTTATTGGCTAGAGAACGATCAAGGCGAGCATGAACCAAATGATCGTAGCGCATTCCACGCCAAGAAAGACAGTTACCAGAATGATTAACATCCCAGAGACCGTTTACCGAAACGAAACTTCGGAAATCTGAGAAAGAAGCTTCCCACCTAGTTGGGCCCCCTCTCTTCTCTGATTGTAGGATAATATCATTGAAATCGCCAGTGAGAAGCCAGGAAGAATCACGAGAGTCCGCAAGCCGTGTTAATTCATCCCAGACCTCTTTACGACACTGACGTTGGGGGGCACCATATACAAAGGTTAGGTGGAAAGTAGAACCTTGATACGATATAATCGTATCAATAAAGTGGGGAGTCGCAGTAAGTACAGTGATATCGACATCCCGTCGCCAGAAAAGAGCTAATCCACCACTAAGTCCGAGAGGTGGAAGAGTAAAGTGATTATCATAGGCCATCCATTGAAAAACTTGTAAAACAAACTCATCTTTATTTTTAGCTCCATCAGAAACATAATGTTCGGGAAGAGTTTTAACCTCAAATCCCTAAGGCGTCGAACTGTCAGGGAGTTTCTGAGACCCTGACAGTTCCAACTAGCTGTAATCATTGAGACAGAGTGGTTGGTTTTCGGGAAACCACCGAACCCTTACACTTAGAATCAAAAGATAAAGCTTTCCTAGCAGATGGGACAACAGACGAGTTAAGAGAGGCCTCAGGTTGAGGTAATGGAGCAGACGACGACGGCTTAGAAAGCCCAACCGCCTTCCGAGGATAAAACCGAGCCACACCCCGTTTCTTTGAAGTCACCCGAAGGCTTGACATTCTTTTTTGGAGTGGCTCGCTTGGGAGCCTTAGGCGGTTTAGGGATTCTTGGTGCCTTGGTCGACTTCTTTTTTGTGTTCTTCCTGGACTTTGCAACCTTAGGAGATGAAGGCCCAACTTCAAAGTTTACAACAGCATTCGGATTCCACCAAGACGGGTGGTCTCGAACGGGTGAAACAATAGGATCCTCGGTATGGATCCTTCGCCGAACAGACCGTGGCTCAATGCGAGTGGTAGTTTCTCCTTCAAAATGTACACTCACGTCATGTAACTCAGCAGAAGATAGAGGAAGATTTGATTGAACCTTAAGACCAGATTCCAATTGCTTGTCAATCAAACTAGTTGGCGAACCAAGCCGGACAAGAGCTGGGAGTCTCGGTTGTTCCTGTAGTTCCAGCCGCTCGAGAGCTGGACGTCATGACCGTGGCTGTGACGTTGAAGACCCCGCCAACAAGGTATCACCAGCCGCTAACCTCTCATTACCATGAAGACTACGTGGCTGTGAAGCCGTATCTCCCGGTAAAATTGGTGCCTGAGCAGACGACCGGGCAATGAGAGCACGATCACGGTCACGGTAATTCTCCTTAGGATGAAGGAATTTCCCTTTAGAATGAGGTACATCTTGATGATCAACATGTTTTGGTTGCTGCCGTGAAGAGATATGGTGCTCAAGACCTGATTCCTTCGGTGCCTTGAAGGAGAAGGAACCTGCATGATGTCGAGGATGGAGAATATGGTCTGAGCGGGCAAGAGGCTTTGGTGAATCACGACGAAGGCTATGACCAAGAGGAGAACTAGCACGCCGAGGACTTTTGTACCGTACCGGACTACGACCACGAGGAGAAGAATCACGCCGAGGACTGTGGTACCTAGGGCTACGGAGCCGGAGAGGAGACTCATGACGGTACCTGGAAGCCTGATAGCCGTTCTCACGTTGCGGAGATAGAGGAGCTATTCTACGATGAGGAGATGATCCTCTGCCAGCATTAGAGTGATGCCGAGAGCTTGGACCACGCTTATGTTTGCTGTCTTCAATACGGTCGAGAGTGTTTTGTTGACTAGCTCCCAGCTCCACCTCCTCTCCTTGGCGTTGAACAGGGCAGAACTTACGCTCATGTAGAAGAGAAAAACAAGAGAAACAATGTTTCTCAAGCTTCTCATAGACAAACTCGAGGGATGTTTCCTCACGGGTCAGAAAGGTGAATCTCTTCCTCATGATTAGCGATTTTAAACCATTCACAAAAACCCGAACATGGCCTTCCAAGGGATCCGCCTCAATGAAGGTACCAATATCATTGCCTATGGCTTTCAATATATCCCTCTTAAAGTAGTGAAGAGGGAGATTCCGCACCAACACCTAAAAAGGAATGAGTGAAGGAAAAGAATCAGAAATGATAGGCTCCCAACGTTGAATAACGAGCATTCAATGTTTAAAGTGATACGGAGCTTGGCGTAGAACGGATTCCAAATCCGCTTCGGACTCAAAGCGAAAGCTGAATTTATCACAGCCCAAATCACATCCCACAACATTTCCAGAAAGACCCCAAACCTGGGGTATGAAATTAATAACTGCCTTCGGTTTTTGAACCTCGGGGTAAAGGACCCTACCAATGAGGGTAAGCTTGTTAGCCGCGACAAGGTCAAATGTGTCCACTGCGGGGAGACGAGTTGGCTGATCTCGGACCCAACGATGACTAGAACTGGAGCCCTTACCCTTCTCTGCCGAAGAGTAGCGAGACATGGTCAGTTCCTGGCAACAAGAGAGATAATACCTAAACAAAACACAAGGCATAGAGGTTTTGGACAAGACACCAACGATGATGTAAGCAATAAAGAACCGAGACTAGGAGTAGTAATGGCTACACCACAGTAGTAAATAACAGAGCAAAACCAGCACCACCAAAGAGTAGGGTACACCATTATCAAAAGAGAAGCACCGATACGACGAGACACAGCTCCACCACAAATAGCACGTGGTAAATCAATCCCTGCATACAACACAGAGCAAATCCATCGCAGAGATAAGGAAAGAAAGGTTACCGACGTAATGGACGTGAGACATAGCCAACTACTGATGATCACCGAGGCGCAGAGATAGATGAGGCAGAACAGCCGAGAAGAGATCACCGGAGGAGCTTGGTCAGAACAGAGGACCCACGAAATCTATAGAACGGAGGAGAAGCTCTAGATCGCCATTGAAATCCAGCCAAAGATGCCGTCTTTCGCCGTCCTAGGTATCTCCGTAAATCGCCCTTGTGATCGCTCCAAGATACGCGGAACCGTTTAAAACTAGAGTTGAGAATAAAGATGGAGTTTAATGGGACAAAAAGGATTTCTACTTCTTACCTAAATGTCAATGATCAGAAAATCAATCATGCTTATTGTCATGAGTTTGATGAAGATCATAGAACCACAGAAGGTGAAATATAAGTTTAACTAGAAGAAAATTAAATGCTGATATTTTAACCTTTTTAAAAGAAGTTAATTAAAATTCTTACAAAAAGACTGGTTCTAGTCAAGAGTTCTTTGTGATAATTTTCCTTTAGGATAAGAATCATATGACAACCATTTTTTCCTGGTACTCATAATTTGAAGTCAAATTCCAAAGTGTGGCGGCATATCTATCATAATGCAAAGTATAAAGTTAGATATTTCACTTTTGAACAATTTTTTTCGAATTTAATTAGTAGTGTTAATAAATTATAACTACAAAATACAACGCAGCCTAATTTCTTAACCAATTTGGCGTATTATAGACTTTGGCCTCGAAAGCTCTATTCACTTTTTGCACTTTCTTTATTGAGACTATGTGGTTTGGGGTTGGTGTGTAAGTTCCTAAGAGCTCACTTTACTCGACCATACCATTATTTATGATTTATGACCAACAGATTTATTCAAATTAAACTTTATCTTTGTCGCTAATGAGATTATGCAAGTAACAATATCATTTTATATGGATATTATATTACACAAAATTAATACAAATACATCAAATACAGTTTAGATTATGACATCATAGACTAATAATAGATTGCTTTTAGCTTAGTCTTCGTCATTAGAAAGCCAACTAACACAGCATTATCTCTGCTAATTTTTTAAGAGATTTTTCTTTATATGTTTTTAGAAAAAGTCGAAAATTCTCTTCTAATTTATAATTAGGGCTCCGCAAAAAAATCTGAACCTAAAATATCAACCTGAACCCGATCCGAAAAACCTGAACCGAACCGAAACCAAATTTTAATAAATACATGAACGGGTTCGGCAGTATTTCGAGTATCGGGTATTACCCAAACTGAACCCGAAATATCGTAGGTATCCGAAAAATCTAATAACCCTAAGACATAAATCCTAACCCCAAAACTAAATCCCAAAATATTCAAAAATCCAAAAACCTTGGATCCAAACTCAAACTCAGAACCCCAAATACTCGAAAAAATACGTAAATCTTGGATTCGAACACGAAACCGAAACCCGAAAAATCCAGAAACATCCGAAAACCTAAAAAAAACCCAGAAAATCCGGTAAACCCTGAAAAAACCAAAAATATATGAACCCAGACCGAACCCAAAATACTTTCTAGTATATCCGAATTTTTTCTACGTTACTAAACCTTATCCGAATCCGAATGAACCCAACCCACACCTGATCCGAAAAAGAAGAATATCCGAACGAGTTCAAAATTTTGGTATTTGAAAACCCGAATAAATCCGATCCAAACCGGAATGGAAACCAGAACTGCCCTGCCCTAGGCTATTTATAATAAAAAGATCCGGTATCCCAGTTTGACCTGAACCGGATCATACCAACCTCTCAAATTAAACCGGTGGTAAAAAGAAACTTCAAAATTATCAGTTTATATAAAAGGGAAGGAGAAGGAAAAAAAAAATTCCAAGGAGGATTGATGTTTCTTTATTTATAGTTTTCAATCTCACCCCCAAACTATTAAATACAACAAATCAAGCCCAACCATGAAGATATATGTGGGAAGAAGAAAATGGAGAAACCAATTTTCTCACCACCAAATCTTTAACCACAAGAAAGAAAAAAGAAACTTGAGAACTTGGTTTTAAGAATTATGAAGAGAAGCAACTCTTTCAGTAAGCTGTGCAACTCTCTCACCATCTTCTTCTTCAGCTATGGTATCCTACAAAACAGAGCAACAATTAGTAAACTATCTTCAGGTTCCGTTCAAGATCCTCTGTTTTTTACTCTTTACAAAGTAACTAACCTCTTTGTCGATTTTAGATTGGACGCCGATGCATTTAGAACCGCTGATGCTTGCGCTCTTCATGAGGTTACGAGCACTGTAACCTCCTCCATTCTCTGCTTCCTCAGATTCCACGGTTGAAGCCACAACAGCTGCTGCTTTTCTCTCAACTTCACTGATTTCTTCTGCAGTTTCACCGTTTGGAGCAGGAACTCTCTCTCTGCAAGAAACAATCACCAAGAAGCACAATGCTTTCAGAGAGAAAGAGAGAGAGAGAGAGAGATTCTGTGAAAGACATTACCTTGGCAAGGAAGCATGATGCCTGTGAAGTGCAGTACTTTTTCCTCCTGCAGCTGCTCCTGGTTGACCTTGATTTTCTTCAAGATGAGCAAATTGTCTCTTAAATCGATCAACCCCGCTGCGTAAACAACAAAAGATTGATTGATTTTATAGCTTTTTGTTTCCAGATTGATAGTTTCTAAGCTGTTAAATTAGCTAACCTAGGGTACATGAAGCTAAGCTGATCACCACCTCGAATGTACTCCTCCAACATCTGAGGATGATATTCCAATATCTAATGTTTTTCTCCAAGGACATGTGATTGTTAGAATCAACGAAGAGCAGGTAAACAAAAACAGAGAATGGTAAGATGTGTCAAAAAGGCTTTTTGTGTTACCTCTCGGTAAATTAGTTCTCTGACATCATCTTTTGTTAACTTCTTTCTCTCAAAATCAAATTCGAGCTTTGAAATTGGTTGTGTTGATGGTTCACGCTCTGAGTTTGACAGACCACTGAAGTATGGATCAGCTAGTGCCTGTAAATAAGGAAAATAGAACAATGAGCATAAGAGCTCAGTCTGAGGGGAAAAAAAAGCAATTACCTCTTCAGCTGATATGCGATCTTTCGGATCAAAGGCAAGCAGGCGTTCAAGAAGGCGGAGAGCCAAAGGATCAGCTTTAGGGAACTTGTGAGAGAAAGGGACTGGCTGTTTTTTCCTCATGCTGCTAAGATATCTCCTCGCCTTTTCATTTCTAATCTGTCAAGCGACAAGATTGCAAAAGCTTATGTTATAACTCACTCTCAAAAGATGGAAGAGAACACATTAAGTTGCTACAGAAAATTCGATTAGATTTTTCAAACTAGTTGGTGACTAACCCTTAATATCGACTCAGGCGGTGGAGTGCCAAGAAAATCAGTCATCAGATCCAATTGGTGCACCACGTTTTTCCCGGGAAACAAAGGCTTACCCAAAAGCATTTCCGCAAAAATGCAACCAACACTCCAGATATCAATCGCAGGAGTATACTGGAATATGACAAAAAATCAACTTAGCACGAGATGGTTGGTCTTATCAACACATAGAACCACATAACAATGTTCTACAACACCAAGACCGAGAAGCTTTTTCTTGTGATACAGAGAGTTAACAATAACAGCTGCTTCAGTGAAAAAAAAAATCTTACTTTGGAGAAAAATGATCCACAGAGTTCAGGGGCACGATACCACCGAGTGGCTACATAGTCCTACAAAAATACATCAGAAGAGTGAGTTCACAAACACTGCAAGAGTTAAGAGAAAACCTAAACGAGCAAGTTTGTTGCTTTCAGATTCTTGGAACTAAATGACTCACTGTCCAAAATATAGCAGTTGGGGCGTCGTTAAAAGAAACACGAGCAAGTCCAAAATCGCATATCTTCAATTTACAATCAGCATTAGCTAGAATGTTCTTAGGTTTCAAATCCCGATGAAACACATTAGCTGAAAAATACAAAAACCTTAGTAAGTATTTCAACAAATCTAAAAAAAGACCATTAGGGTCGAAAGAGAACAATGTGTAAGCCAGAAAAAATGACCTGCGTGAACATATTTAAGACCACGGAGAAGCTGGTACAAGAAAAACTGATAATGATCAGGAGTTAAATCATCGTTCGCCTTGATCACTTGATGGAGATCAGATTCCATCAGCTCACACACAACATAAATATCCCGAAACTCTCGGCGAGAAGGAGGTAGCATGATGTGCTTAATCTCCACGATATCTGGATGACGAAGCAACCGAAGCAATTTGATCTCTCTGAGAATCCTAGTGGCATCAGAGACATGCTCAAACACATCGTTTATCTTCTTGATAGCAACTCTTTCACCAGTATGAGTGTCTAAAGCAGAAGCCACAACACCATAGCTTCCTTTTCCGACAACTTCTTGAACCTGGTACCTGTTTGCTTCTCCATACTCGGTGAAGAATTCAGATTCCTGCACACCCTGAAGAATTTATACTCACGATTCTCCAAATTGATGAATCTAAACATCTTTGACCCAAAAATTTTAAACAATATGATCAATCAAACGGAAGAGAAAGTCTCACATTGTATCCACAAACACAGAACACTTAAAGAGAACAAAACCACAAGTCTTATGAAATCAAATCAGCTCTACATTTACTCCCAAAGAAATGAATTTATCATCAACAAGGGCATCGAAAGAGAGATGAGAAGAAGAAGAAAGATGTTACCTTTTTGTGAGGATCCATAGGTAAGTGATTTCGTTTAGGAACTTTAATAAGCTTTAACCCAGAAAAATCGAGATCTTCAATAACAACAAGCTCATTCAAATCTTCTCCAGATTTGTCGAGGTTAGAAGAATTGAGAATGGGTTGGTGACTAATGGAAGAAGAAGAAGAGGAAGAAGAAGAAGAAGAAGGAGAAGGATGACGATGAAAAAGCCATCGACGAACACCGTCGACGAGATTCCCACCACCACCCATCAACCACTAACTTACTAAATTTAGAAAAATGGTGGATTTTACAAAATTGGGTATCTGAATTTCCTCTCAGCCACAAACGATTCTTCAGTCAAAATCAGCAAATTTCTCTCCGCCTCTCTCGATTTTGTCCTTCGGAGTTGGAGACCATCTTCTTCCCTCTCTCTCTCTCCTATTATTATTTTTTTTTAAATTAATTTTTTCACGGTCTGATATTTTTTTCGTAATTATTTAGAGAGAGGGAGAAGAAAAACATTGGAATATTTAAAACGTGATGACGACGACCCGGTTTGTGCCGGTTTGGGAGAACCAGTTTCAGGTTACTAATAATATGCAATTCGGATCCATTTTATTACAAAGCCCATACAAAAGAGGGGAGGGATGTTGTTGGGTTGGGCTTTAATGTGGTCAAGCCTCTAAATGTTTTTTTTAGTTGCGAGATAAATTTTAAAATTAGTATTTTCAATAACAAATATACTATTTTCTCATATTACACATTTTTTTTACAACTATGATCCATTTTAATTCAATAAATTCAAGGATTATGCAGAAGCAACTTACCACAGTTAGAGGTGTATTCAAACAGTGATTTGAAGTGATTTATATTAAAATTTGAAATCTTACGTTATTGAAACAAAAATTTTTAAAAGTCTTATATAATTCACTGTTATTGAAATCGTGATTTTAAAATGTATCTTCAAATCCATTGTTATTGGAATATTTTAAGTAATGGATTTTAAGTGATATAAGTGGTTTTAGTGGAATTTTCCGTTAAAAATACAAAGACTCTAATCACATCATATCACATGATTTTAGTGGGATTGCAGAGGATTTATAAAATAATCACAACTACTTCCCTAATTCATCAAAATATTTAAAAAACACATTAAAAATCAAACCCCATCAAGTGTTCAATTCAATACTTCCCCTTAAATTTGAGCGTTAAAAGTAATTTCCAACTAGAGTTTGACTTGCGCAATCGCGCTGTTTTTTAAAAAAATTTATGTATTATTGATCATGCTTAGATTTTTCGAGTATATAATTTAGAATTTTCGGTTATTTCGAGTTTCAAATTCTGGTTCAAGTTCAATTTTTTAAAGATTTTTCAGGTATTTCTAATTTCGGGTTCGGGATTAGGTTTGAGATTTTCGGATTTTCATGTGTTCCTCAGATGCTCGTATGAGTTCAGTTCGTATAATAGCCAATACCCGAAATACCGTGAAATAAAACCAGATGGAGAACTTTTTTTAAAACATCATATGACTAAATTTAAATTTTCATATTTTATATAAAAATTTTAAATTTTTATAAAAATTCCATCACTCTATGAATTTTCTTTTATTTTTGTAACAAATTTTGTTTAGAAAATAATAATATTGTAATATAATTATTCTTAGAAAATTATGGATTTATTTTAAATTTGAAAACACCGAGTATTTAAATTTGGTGAAAATAATTATTTTAAATTGTGTTGGTTTACAATTTTAATAATAATTATGTGAAAAAATATTAGAATATTCTAATATGTTTGTTGGAATATGAAAAAGAGTAATTAGAATTATTTTAATTTATTGGATATATTCATATAAAAATTTTTACCGTGCACAAACAATTTATCTGTAAAGTTCTATCAGGACAAATGATAAAAAAAAAATAAAGAAACAAATCCTTTTAAAAACCCTTCATACCTATAAATAGGATTCCACAAATTCTTACTTACATCAATCAAATGCTCAATCCAATAACAATGTATTTTAATGTATTTCATCAAATACATGATTGAATAAGAGTGAATTTCATTTTGATTTTGAATTACAACAAATTCATTTAAAACACAACATTCAATAACACCCCATTAGTTTTGTTTAGTATTTATTGGTTATCAATGGTAATATACACGAGGTATATATTTTATACGCATGCAACTTGTGTATTTGCGCGTCCTACTAATTCAACATATGTATGTATCTATGTGTGTATGGTTTCGCAACCACATAATATTCGTCATCGGAGGAATCTCAATCTCAAAACCATTCGCATTTTTTGATTTTTCAAAAGACAGCGAACAAAGTCTCTTCAAATACCTTTTCTTCTTAGCCACCCTGTAAAACAGATTCTTCTAAGAATCGCTTCTCTTCAATTGACCGAGTTTTCTCCACCGGCGATAAGGAACAAACCAATTATCTGTTTCGCCGGATAAAATGGTAAAGGTTATCGATTCCCATTACCTCGCCGTCACCGCCATTGTCACCGTAAGTCTTCTTCTTCTACTTCTTCTTCTTTTTGGTTTGGTGCGATCGTTTCTTTTACGTTTTCTCGAGAAATTACGAACTGGGTTTTCCCCTAAATTCGCGT
Source organism: Anastatica hierochuntica (assembly GCA_900406275.1). Classification (NCBI taxonomy): domain Eukaryota; kingdom Viridiplantae; phylum Streptophyta; class Magnoliopsida; order Brassicales; family Brassicaceae; genus Anastatica; species Anastatica hierochuntica. The sequence continues at coordinate 21,961 of OVAN01001133.1, read as the reverse complement.
TTTTTGATAGGTGGTTTATCAATTCATCTTCTTCGTAATCACAGCTCTTTTCAAATTCGATCAAGTTACGGACTTTGCTGGTACGATGATCTAGCTTTGAGATTATATTTCTTCTTCCGATTGTGATTGTGTATAGCTTCTCAATTCGTTGACTTTAGCTGACTTATGAACTCAAAAAATTATTCTTCAGGGAGTACTAATTTTGTGATACTTGCTGTATTGACTCTGATTCTCAAAGGAACATGGCATTTTCGTCAGGTTTTATAAAGCTCTCTTCTTCTTCTTTCTCTTGTTTTGTGTTCTTCTGCTTGGTTCTGTTTATTTGGCTGATTCTTTTGATCTCTCAGGTAGTCTTGACTTCGCTAGTAGTCGTATGGGGACTTCGTCTTGGAATGTTCCTCCTCATGAGGTTTGTTCCTTTCACTTGATAACCAATCATATATCTGGTCTTCATCACTTAGTACCATGATTCATTAGCTAGAGATAGAGAGAGGTGTGCACAACAGTTAATGAAAGTGTTTTAGTCATATGTGACATCCTGAGCAACTGTGAATAGGATTTTGAAATGGGGTGAAGATCGACGCTTTGATGAAATGCGTGGAAATATGAGCAAACTTGTAGTCTTTTGGACTCTTCAGGTTAGCTACACAACCTTTGGTCTTTCTTCATCTTTAGAAGATAGAGAGAAAAAGAGTAGCTAAGGTGGATAGTCGTGATCTGACATCATACGGGTTTTGCTCTTTTTTTCGATGCCAGGCCGTGTGGGTTTGGACAGTTAGTTTACCTGTTACTTTTGTTAATGCAAGCAACGGTGGAAGATTGTTTCAGCCCGCAGATGTTATAGGTTGGACAATGTGGGTCGCAGGGTTTGTGATTGAAGCTGTAGCTGATCAACAAAAGCTTTCGTTTAAGAATTGTCCTGAAAACAAAGGAAGATGGTGCGATGTTGGATTGTGGAACTATTCACGCCATCCAAACTACTTTGGTGAGGTTAGTATTGCCGAAAGATGTGCTTTGATCAATTCGCATATCGGTTTCGTTTGAGTTGGAAGAAACTCCAAACATGCATTGATGGGGGTGATTATGAATTACAGATGTTAGTCTGGTGGGGCATATATGTTGCTTCATTGCCTGTTCTTAGAGGTGCAGAGTTTCTTGTCATTATTGGACCCGTTTTCCTCACTTTGCTGCTTTTCTTCGTTAGCGGCATACCATTACTCGAGGTTCTCTTTCTCGATCCTCTCTCTATCCACTTTTGACACTCCCTGAATCATGCAACATAACTCAACACTTAATTGTTTATAAATGCAGGCATCGGCAGATAAAAAATACGGTAACTTGGGAGCTTACAGACACTATAAGAAGACAACCAGGTACCAAATGAGCTCTTTTAGCAACTGTTATTGGTCCTCAACACATTGATAAGAGCTAATTGTTTCGTCTTTCCATTTGGATATTGGTTTACAGTCCGCTGATTATTTTTCCTCGAGGAGTGTATGGGTACCTACCAAAATGGTGCAAAACAATCTTTTTCTTTGAGTTTCCATTGTACAGCCGGAATCTCCCTCAAGAAACTACAGTCTGGTGAGAGTCTCTTGAATATGAATGAATTTCCTTTTTTCTTTGTTTCGTTTCTTTATAGCCCTACAAGGTTTTGTGTTATGAACTTATGAGCTTTCTGCATTTTATTACGCGCAAGGGATAGAGGAAACTCAAAGAAGAAAAACCGGAGAAGTATTGACTGAAAGAGAGAGAGATAGTGAAAGGCATGAGTTACAGTTTTTGGCGAAACCCATCTCCTTTAGGTCTTTCATGATCAAACTCTCTTCTTGTATAGATTCCCATTTCGTATTTGAAGAATTTGTGAAAAAGTGATTGATACATTGATTGAGAATACAATAGGATTCAAATCAAGCTTTATTTATGTAAATGTTTTAAGGAAAAATACAAATGATTTTCAGAAAGTAATATTTCTTTGATAATTACTCCAAGGGGGAAAGTTATTGAAGAGAACTATTACTGAAATTGTCTAAGGAAATCACTGCACCTGATCTTAGCTCAGTCGGCGAAGAAGCCCAGATTATGGTAGTCAGGTTTCTACGCAAAAAGACGGTTCTCGAGACAAATATAGTGTTCGGCTGCATTACTAATCATCCTAAACGTTTCTTCCCTGATCGGATTTTATATTGGAAAACCGGTTCAAACTTTGATCCTGAGATTTCCCACGCTCCTGAGGCTTCAGTTGCAGTCTTGTTTTCTTCTATAAGCCTTGATACCGCGCGGCAAAGAATCAAAGTTGGGTTCAGTATGTGAATAACATAATTTTGTTTCGGGAGTAGATTGTTGCATTCATCAATGTACCTCGATTCTAAACGATAGAGTTGCTTTCTCTGAGAAAATAATCATTCCGTAGGAAACCTGAATAATAAGTCAACCAGGCGACCGTGGAAGCTAAGCTAACCTTATCGCGTAACTGTATTAGAGAAAGATGTCAATGCTGAAATTGGAAGAGAAAAATAATGGGAAAACTTGAGGCACCTTGTTTAAAAGATTTTCACTTCCTTAGATATTAGATGTTTTTCGCGATCCTACACGACAAGACACTTCTTTAGACCCAAAAAAAGCTATAATAGAGAAGTGACTATTACCGAATGACTATGAGCAGCAAAACACAGTCATTTGGAGTAGAAGATGCTTACAATAAGAGGGAAGTCTATGATACAAACCAAGAAACAAAACGGTTAGAAGCTAATTTTGTCGGCAACAAGCGATCTTGTAAGTTCAGCGTTTGCCGTCTAAACCATTTCCACCTTAACTTAATGTTATGTTACTAAAGTGAAAAAAAAAACCAATGAAGTTAGGATGTTAATGATCTCACGTAGACATTTTTTTATGTTCTCATGTTGGAGCGGCCCTTCGTTGAGGCAGATGAAACATCGGATTTAAGGCACCAAATATATATAATGAGAAAAGTAGGGTCGGTCTTGAGATTTGTGGACCTATAAACTTTTTCGGTGTTGGGGACTGAATTCTTTAAGCGTAATTTTTTTCTGGTTTGGAGGTCAATAGTTCTATACATATTAGCTTAAAATTTTTTGGATCTGAGACCAATGTTACATTTGGCTATGCCCAGGATCGCCGCCGGATAAAAGAGACCATATGTGTAAAGGTTTTGAGTGGTTTGGTGGCTTATAAATTACGATAGGCTTGGTAACATCTGTTCAACCACCATTACTTTATTTATTTGCCAAATTTTTTAGCTATTTTAAAATTAAAATCAGTCAAATTTCAAATTATTTAAATAAACATTATAATAACAAAAAAAAGAATTAGGTATACTATTACTTCTATATTACACTGTTAAATCAAAATTTTAAAACATTGTTTTAAAATTAAATATTATCTTTAATATATTTTTGTAAAGGCCATATTACCTTGTTCTCATGTCATTGTGCTCCTCGGATGAAAAGGAAACAAAAGGTGGTAAAGCACACTCACGTCTCGTTCTCTATACTTTCTTTATACGTTTGGATCTTTGGTATGTTACCAAACTAACTAAACCATTGTTTGGTCGACTTTTAGTAGTAACACAAAATCAATAAAATGAGTTGCCTACTCGTCAAGGCATAAATTGTGTCTAGTAAGAGGCTACATTTTTCACCAAGAAGTCCAAATTTCTTAGTTAATTTCCTTTAAAGAATAGCAACAAGAAGAAAAACCATCTTATTACTTTACTCCAAAGAAAAGAAGAATACGATTCGTAGACGTCAACATGCTTTTTTAAAAAGCTATGATTCTCTTCCTCATACTATTCGGATTCGGTTCGCATTCAGTCACATTTGTTTGTTTGAAATGCATTCGTTTCTTAAGCTAAACACTAACCTTCAAAATAAGAGAATATAGTGTATAGCATTATTCTCTCTATTTCTTTATAATTGATGTGGTTAATTCGCTAAGAAATTACCATTTGATTATCTTAAGACGAAATATAATAATTTGATTAGTCAAAAGAGTCAAATAATTTTAAATTTTTATACCGAAATTTAAAAACATCACTTAGCACTAATTTAAATTTTTGTGTAATTCACAAAAACCAGATATTACTTGGATAGATTGGGAACAACAAAAGTTTTATTAATGTCACGAAAATCAAAATTTTAAAATTTTAAAAATGTTATAGTTTGAGAACGCCTTGGTTGACCATATTGAAATTTGAATACTTTCGACAAAGAAACAAAACGAATCTGATTCTTTACCCAAAATTTGAATTTCTCATGTGGTTAATTTGCTAAGAAATTACGATTTGATTATTTTAAGACGAAATTAGAAATTAGAGATCAAAGTTTTGTTTACACAAAGCAACCATAATAAGATACAAATCGAAGTTAGATTGATGACAATTAAAGAAAAGTAGCTAAAGCATATTACTAATTATTTTTCCCCCATTGATATTATAATCCCATACCCAACACAAACCCTAGTAACTAGGCCGGAGCGGATCCGTCGCCGCCGCCGCCGTTGTTGACGAGGGACGATGACGTCATCATCTTTTGGAACTCTTCGAAATTGACATTCCCATCGCCGTCGGCATCCACAGGTCCGATCATCCGAGTACAGTCTTCGACGGAGCAGGACATACCGAGGCTGTTAAGTACCTGGTGAAGCTCAGCGGCGGAGATCAGACCGTTTTTATCCTGATCGTATAGATCGAAGGCGTCGCGGATCTCTGATGCGGAGGAAGACGAGCGGCAGAGATTCGAGAACTCGTCTAGGTTTATGAAACCGTCGCGATCTGTGTCGACTTCCTCCAGCACGCGGTTGAGCTCCGCCTCTGTGTACGAACTCCCCATGGCTTTGAAAACGCCGCCGAGCTCATGCACCGAGATCTTCCCGTCGCCGTTGGAATCGAACTGGTCGAAAACCTTCTTAAGTTCCTCTGGATTCGCCATGTCCACCGTTGCAGGCGGCGTGGGTGTGGCGGTTTCAGGATTAGTGCTTCCCATTTTTTCAGAAGAGAGAGAGAAGGTTAGTAGAAATTGGAGGATGAAGATGAGTTTATATATAAAGGCAGGCCACGTATTTTGTTAGCCATCAATTACAAGTTTGGGATCGAATCTTAGTACTGACTCTATATCACGTGCTCTCGTGATAATTTTAGTATTTGTTTAAGACTTTTAAATGGATTAAGTTGTTTGTTAGTTATCTTTGGCTGTCACTATTAGTAATTTAGTATTCTCTCTGTTTTTTAATTGATGTTTTAGTTTTCAACGTAGGGATTAAAAATCACTAACTTTTATTTAGGATGCTAAGACCATAACTATCGCGGATTCTTGCCCGCGGTCGTTAGATTTTTAAATAAAAAATAAATAAAAAAAAAACAATTTCGTAAGAGACGGGTGTTAAAATGTTTTCGGTAAAGACCGGTTTTTACTGGCGGTTCTTGTATATTTTTTGTTTTTTTTTGTTTTGGGTCAGAACAATTTCATTTTCAGATCGGTTTCTAATCCGTTTTTTTAGTTTTTTTTGTTTTCCGGTATTTGAATCCGTTACATATTCATTTACGATTTTTGAAGTTCCGGATCCATTTCAGATCTGTTTAAAATATCCCAATCCAAACCTAAAATACCCGAAAATATCCGTTTCGGTTCCGTTTCAGATTTTTTTTTGTTTTTCAGTTTTTGGATATGATACGGATCTGTTTACGATTTTTGGAGTTTCAGATATGTTTAAAGTATCTCGATCTGAATTCAAAATACCCGAAAATATACCCAAAAAATATCTAGAAATACCTAAATTTGTTTTATGTATTTGTTTATAATATGTTTAATATAATTATAAAAATAAAATTTTAGTTACAAATCTATTAAATTTTTTTTTAAGAACCCCATGAGGGTTTCTACCAATAATACCACTCTTTTCTTTAAAAAACTCATTAAATCTCTTAACCACATTTTAATAATTTAATATTAGGTAAAAACCCCTAAAGAGTTTTTATCATTGCACATACTCTAAATGGTTATGAATGAGTAGAAAAAATTAAATGAGAAAAAATATCAAGTGAAATTAAAATTAATAAGAGTAAAATGAATAAAAAGAAAAATCTTATTATTTTTAATCCTCTCATGTTTTGGGGAAGAATATATTTTGGTTTAAAACAAAATTTTCTATTAAATTTATGGACTCCACTAAGTTTTTCAAGAATGTATAATTTAGTCAAATCCTGTAACGTTGGCCGAATTTAGAGTAATTAATTATATTTTGCTCGAAATTTTTTTTGTACCTTTAAAAAATTATTAATTACTAAAAAATCATTTATTACAGTTAATTCGACCAATAAAAAAGTAAAATGAAAAATAGAAATAACAAAATGCTAAAAAAAAATTATTTTTTACAATTTTTTCACCAAAAATTTATTTTTTGTATAAAAATATGAAAATGTCATATATTTGAAACAAAAAAAATTTCCTAAAACATCATCAAATACAAAACGGAGGATGTATTATAATATTATTTTTAAATAGAAAAGTCTTTATCTAATTACTTAGCTAATTCACAATTTAATATATAATTTTGATAGTAACATCGTATAATCTTTTACTAACAAGTAGTATTTGTGAATAGTAATACCATTTTTTAAAATTTATTTAAGTAAATGGATTAACAGAAAAGTTGGGAAGGGAAAAGTCACTAGAGAAATGTGTCTCAATCCAACGCGGTGAACGCGTCAAGTACACACACACGCTCCTTTTACGCGGCAAGAGTTTTGTAAATTACAAATTAATCCTAAAACTTTAGCTTTATTTCACATTCAATCCTCTTCTCATCTTAAAACGGTTATAGTTTTTTATGTGACAGGCTTACAGCCTTATTAAAAAATCTACTGGTTTACTTTCGCAGGCTTATCATTAAACCATGTGGGCTTTACAAACTCGACTCATCACTAACTCCAAAATGTTTTAAACACAAAAACACACGTCCAAAATTGTTGATATAAGAATCTTGCTGGGTTGAATTCTAGCCCCAGAGACGTAGCTCTTTCATATCGAAGAGTGAACTCTGGATGAACAAAAGTTTCTGTGTTGTTCTTAGTTTCTTGCTTTGCTCTGTTTCTGTTATCTTGAATATAGCAGAGATCGATAAGAAGAGAAGAGAGACTAGATCATTGAGCTTGTTGTTGATCAGGAATTACAGGTAAAAGCGCAACAATTGGTATCAGAGCTCAGGCTCAGTAGTTTTTCGATGGAGACGACAAGGATCGAGGTGGAGCGATTCGATGGAACCGGTGACTTCTCACTACGGCAGATTCGAATGATGGCTCACTTCGGTGTGCACGGACTGAAGCAGATCTTGACAGAAGATAGCCTCGAGATGCAGGTTCCGATAGCTAAGAGCGAAGGGAAGAAACCTGCCGATGGTGATGATCGTGAAGATGGATCTAAGGTGAAATAGGTTCCAAATCCAGTCAAGCTGGAGAAGGATGAGAAAGCGAAGAATCTCATAATCTTGAACATTGGAAACACAGTCTTGAGGAAAATCAAGCACTGTCAGACGACGACATCAATGTGGTCTTTGCTGGAGAAGTTGTATCTGTCTCAGACATTGCCAAATCGAATCTTTGTGCAACTCAGGTTCTATACTTTTAAGTCAAATCCTTCAAAGACTGTTGATGTTAATGTTGATGATTTCTTAAAGATAGTGGCAGAGATGAATACTATGAGTATAAATGTTTCTGATGAGATCTAGGCTATACTTTTCTTGAGCTCACTGCCTGCTCATTTTGATCAACTGAAACACACTTTGAAGTATGGGAGTGAGTCCATTACTTTGGAGAATGTCATATCAGCAGCTAGATCAAGAGAAAGAGAGTTAGTGGATGGTGCAAAGCTTGAAAAGGCAAGTGCTACTACCTTATACACTAAAGATCGTGGGAGACAGACATCAAGGGAATTTGGTGACTCAAAAGGGAAGTTGAGAGGGAGATCAAAGTCAAAATCAAAGGTAACCTGTTGGCATTGTAAGAAGGAAGGACACCTTAAGAAAGATTGTTTTGCTAGGAAAAGAAAACAAGAAAGTGATGGTGATGGTGAAGCAGGGATTCTAATTGATAAGCTAGAGGTTATTGATGCATTGGCTGCATCAAGTGATGATGCCTCTGAGAACTGGGTCATAGACTCAGGCTGTACATATCACATGACATCACACAGAGATTGGTTAATTGAGTTCACAGGAAAAGGAGTCAAGTCAAATATTTCTTGGTGACTATCATACTCTGGAGACTCAAGGTTTAGGAACTATAGGTTTGAACACTAATGGAGGTTCAATCAAGTATTTGAAGAATGTGAGATATGTCCCAAGCTTACGCAGAAATTTGATATCTACTGGCACTCTGGACAGCCTAGGCTATAAGCATTCTGGAGGAAATGGCAAGGTAGTTTTCAAAAGGAATGGAAAAATGGCCTTACAGGGAACCCTCAAGAACAGGTTGTACATACTGGATGGTGATACAGTTTTACCTGAAGCCTGCGCATCTGCAGAACTAATATCACAAAGTTCCTTGTGGCACAGCCGTCTAGGTCACATGGGTTTCAAGAACCTCTAGCTTTTAGCTCAAAGAGGAGTCATAGCTAAGAAGGACATTGGGAAGGAAGGTCTGTGTGAACACTGTGTAATGGGGAAGATGAGAAAGGTCAGTTTTGGTGTTGGAAAACATGAGACCAGTCATCCATTAGAGTATGTTCATGCAGATCTCTGGGGATCTTCAAATGTACAACCATCAATCTCAAGGAACCAGTACTTTCTGTCCATCATTGATGATCATACTAGGAAAGTATGGATCTATTTCTTGAAGACAAAAGATGAGACTTTTGTAAGATTTTGTGACCGGAAAACACTGGTTGAAAATCAGATAAACAAAAGGGTAAAAGTTCTTAGAACTGACAATGGTTTAGAATTTTGTAACCATTTGTTTGATGAGTTTTGCAGGTCACAGGGAATAACAAGACACAGGACATGCTCATACACTCCTCAACAAAATGGTGTGGCTGAGCGTATGAACCGCACAATTATGGAGAAGGTAAGGTGCTTATTGAGTGAATCAGGTCTAGAAGAGAGGTTCTGGGCAGAGGCAGCAGCTATATCAGTCTATTTAATCAACAGAACTCCATCTGTAGCTATAGGTTTTAAGATACCTGAAGAAGTCTGGTTGGGAAAGGAACCAGGTTACAAGCATCTTAGGAGATTTGGTGCAATAGTTTATGTTCATATAGATCAGGGGAAACTAAAACCTAGAGCTCAAATGGGAATTTTCTTAGGATATCCACCTGGTACAAAGGGTTATAAGGCCTGGCTGATTGATGAGAAGAAGATGGTTATTAGTAGGAATATAAGACTTCAAGAAGGAAAAGTCTATAAGGATCTAGAAAGGAAGGTCTCTCATAGGCAAATCTCTCAGGATAATCAGATTGCATCTGAAGGAAGAGTAGTAGCAGAAATCTCTTCTCATAAATCAAAGGAATCTGATCTAGTTAAATCCATTGAAGAAGTTTCTGAAATTCAAACACCAATGCCAAAAGGTTTAGAAAGTTCAAGACAAGGTGGAGTAACTCAAGAAGAATCAGACTTAGAGTCAGGTACTTTAGAAGAGATACAATCTTCAGACATGATGAGTCTGTCTAACTATCAGCTAGCAAGAGACAGGGAAAGGAGACGCAATATTCATCCTCTAGCCAGGTATACTGAGGAGACTTATGGAGCGTTTGCCTTAGCTGTCTCAGAGGTTATTTCACATATTGAAGAACCTGAGACTTATAGTGAAGCTAGGAATAATAATAGATGGAAGGATTGGAATCTTGGAATGAAAGATGAGATGGATTCTCTTATTAAGAGTCATACCTGGGATATTGTAGATAAGCCAGATGATTGTAAGCTCATAAGCTGTAAGTGGATTTTTAGACTTAAGTCAGGGTTAACAGAGTCTGATCCTCCTAGATTTAAGGCTCGTTTAGTTGCAAGAGGTTTTACCCAAAGAGAGGGAATCGACTATCAAGAGGTTTTTGCACCTGTAGTTAAGCATGTATCTATAAGAATGCTCTTGTCTGTGGTTGTAAATCTGAACCTAGAGTTAGAACAAATGGACGTAAAAACTGCCTTCTTGCATGGTGAGTTAGAAGAAGAGTTGTATATGTCTCAACCTGAAGGTTTTGAGGTTGGTAATCCAGAGAAGAAGGTTTGCAGGTTAAGGAAATCCTTGTATGGATTAAAACAAAGCCCTCGTCAATGGAATAAAAGATTTGACAGTTTCATGTTATCCTTGGGTTTCAACAGAAGTGAAAGAGATTCATGTGTATATACAAAACAGGTTTCACTTTCTAACTTTGTTTATTTGCTTTTATATGTTGATGATATGCTTTTGGCTGCCAGGGATATAAAACAGGTTCAGGAGTTAAAGGACCAGTTAAGCTCAACTTTTGATATGAAAGATCTTGGAGCTGCTAAAAGGATTCTTGGAATGGATATAAACAGAGATAGGGAACAAGGGGTTCTGCATTTATCTCAGACAGAGTATCTCAAGAAAGTCATCAAGACTCTCAGGATGGAAGAAGAAAAGATGTCTTTGACTCCAATAGGAGCTCATTTCAAGTTGACAGCTGTGGTAGATGAAAATGAAGAAGTTGATACAAGCAGTGTACCATATTCATCAGCTGTTGGGAGCATAATGTACGCAATGGTGGGAACAAGACCTGACTTGGCGTATGGCATAGGATTAGTTAGTAGATATATGAGCAGACCTGGATATGTTCATTGGGAAGCAGTGAAATGGTTGCTTAGATATATCAAAGGTTCATTGGATATAGGTCTAGAATTTCGTAAGGATAAAGAGATGAAGATACAAGGGTATTGTGATGCTGATTTTGCATCAGATTTGGACAAAAGGAAGTCCATATCTGGGTATGTGTTCACTGTGGCAGAAAATGTTGTGAGTTGGAAGTCAGGTCTACAACCAGTAGTGGCTTTATCAACAATATAATCTGAGTTCATAGCTCTTTCAGAAGCAGTGAAGGAAGCTATTTGGCTTAGAGGTTTATTTGAAGACTTTGGATTCATTCAAGAGTCTGTAGCAATCTGGTGTGACTCTCAAAGTGCTATCTGCTTCTCTAAGAATAATACTTTCCATGAGCGTACAAAGCATTTTGGAGTAAAGTATTCCTTTATCAGAGAGAGTGTGGCTTCAGGTGAATGTGTGGTATTAAAGATACATACAAGCAGAAATCCAGTTGACATTCTTACGAAGGTCGTACCAGTGAGTAAGTTCAACGAAGCATTGAATTTGCTCAGAGTCTTGAAAGCTTGAAGCTGGAAGATGTGCTAGGAGGTGTAAACTCAGCAAGAAGATCCACAAGTGTCGATAAAGCTGACATGAAGCAGAGCCGAAACAAGGTGGAGAATGTAAAGGGTGTTTCAGCTCTAGTCATAGCTTAGGAGAAAGAGTATTATCAATAAGGTAATTACTCTATGGGTAGCTATTGGTTTAATAGTCTCAGGTTTATTGTTGAGATTATTGGTTAAGCTCTGGTTTAGCTTAGAATTGGTTTATCCCGGTTAAATTCAGTTCTCAGTTTCTATAAGAGGATTGGGTTTGGTTGTTAGGGATATGAGATCAATATCGATAGCTAAAGGTGAGTGACAAAGAGAGATTGAGAGAGATCATCTTCTTTGTTGTAACTGTTCTTGAGCTGAGAATTATAGTGGATCTTGCTGGGTTGAATCCTAGCCCGAGAGACGTAGCTCCTTCATATTGAAGAGTGAACTCTAGGTGAACAAAAGTTTCTGTGTTGTTCTTAGTTTCTTGCTTTGCTCTGTTTCTGTTATCTTGAATATAGCAGAGATCGATAAGAAGAGAAGAGAGACTAGATCATTGAGCTTGTTGTTGATCAAGAATTACAGGTAAAAGCGCAACAGAATCTTTCCTCAAAAAAGTAAATCGTCTGATGAACATACGTACAACTTATTAACATGCCAACGTTGGACAAAGGATAGTTGAAAAAGATACTGTAAAACAAGAAACTAATTAGGTAGAAATATGCAGAGACGATGCTTGCTGGCCTTTGAATAGTCGTTCAAAAAGCAGAGAAACTTCATGATTAATAAGGTAAGCAAAAAGAATCGTATGGTTGATATCTATGGTGGCTGATAACCATACAGGAAGTTCATGGACCACTTGTCATAGTTTGTTCCTCGGAGTGGTGGCTGTGAGATAATACTTCCCAGATTATCGCCGGATGAGAGATCATAAGGATCAATGATGCGTCGAGTCCTTGTGATAGACGGAACAACGGCACCTGGGTTATCACCCATCGTAGCTAGATTTCACTCGATACTAGATCGGAACAGAGAAATCAATCGGAAAAAAACAGAGGGAGTCAAGAATAAACAAAGAGATCCAAAGATCAATCGAATTTTGTATGATCGATTTCACAACTCCGTAACCATGTCACAAATCACCAATATGAATGATGAATTTGTTGTGTCGATCTTATTAGCCAAGAGACAGAGACTTTATACAAGATTATACCAGAATATTAACCTAATTATATACCTTACGTAAATTACTATACTACCTATATACATGTATCTTAACAATCTTCAATATTTAACTTATTAGATTTTGTTAATTTGTAAAAAGCATTACTTTGTGATTTATTTCTGACCATGAATTTTTTCAAAAAAGAAAAAATTTATAATTTTTATAGAAATTAATACATTAATTTTTTTTGATTCACTATTAGAATGTACCATTAAGCCCTAACCTGAAATCCCCTAACTATTAATTGAGAAATAGTTTAAGTGATTATTGCTTACTTGTCAATTTCTTAGACACTTTCTATTTAATTGTTATAATTCTATTGGTTACTACTTTTTAATATTTTCACTTAAAAAATATATAATCTGACCATTTCATCACTTTAATGGGCCATCATTTCATCGGCCATTATTTTTGAAAATTTTATTCTATCACTTTTGCTGAATTTTTTATTAAATAAATGATTGGCTTTTAATTAATCTCTTAACTTTCAAAGTTGAAATTATTTTAAATTTTATACTTGTTTCGTAAGTGTTATTAAAATTCTAAAACTCAAATTTATGTATACAAAAAAAAATCAAGTTCTAAAATTTGAAATCCCTTATATGTTAATTGAAAAGTGATTTAAGTGAATTATGCTTATATGCCAACTTCTTAGAGTTTTAACATTAAATTTGTATAATTCATTGATCAAAATTTTCTAATATTTTCTAATCAAATCAATCTCATCAAAAAGAAAATCTTCTATAAAAATAATGTTTTCAATTTTAAAAGAATTAATTTATTAACTTAACCACCAAAATACAATAGTTTTTCTCTCATCCAAAAATGTGTATTAACAAATATCATCAAAACGAAAAACTCTAGATTATTCACAAAAGCAATTAAACTCTATGTTTTTTCAAAAAAAAAACTTATTAACTCAACCACAATGGTAGACTAATATATTCCTTCTTATCTAAAACTAAAAACATAATACCCAAATGATTTATCATCTAAAATAAGAAACCATAACAAATTAAATTAATGAAAAGAATTATTAACAGATTTACGTCAATTTTTAACTCGAAATTAGTAAATAGGAATATATTTCATTATCAAAACAAAAGAAATTTACACTATATAAATATACTTTATATTTTATCCCGACAAAAAGTGCGGGAAGTCATCTAGTTACCGCTTATATTTGGCAGTTTTCCCATGAATATTGAATATGTATGTTTCATAAAATAGAAACCCTTGTAATCCAGCAGATATAGTATGTTACACTCTAAATTGGGTAATTAACATGATAAAAAAAAACTATGGAACATACAAAATACTAAGAATTTTGGACTATTTGGACAAAGACTACGAGAATCACTATGGAAATCCCAAAAATATTCAGAAAAGAATAATGAATAATGATAATTCATCGTCATGGAAATTTGGACTATTTGGACAAAGATCATTCATCGGCATCGCTAAATCCCAAAAATATTCAGAAAAGAATAATGATAAACTATTAAACTATGGGTTGACAGAAAAATAAAAACCATTAAACTATGGAAATCACTCATTTTATAATACAATATATTTATAATATATTTTATTGGCCATAACGTATGCTTAGGTTTTATAGCTTAAGTAAAAATACTTGTATTGTATGCATCAAAAACCACAAGTTTGCTAACCGACGGTTTAATGAAGAGTTTATATTCTAAGGTAAATCTCGAGACGTCGGCAACGTTTTGACATCACACATTACTTTATCGTAACGACTAACGAATAATATGATTTTGTAACTATTTTAGTCATCGTAACAATTCCTTGCATAAATGATTGATGATGATTTGCATTTTGCTGATACATAGAGAACTAGAATTATCTTTATTCTTGTCTTGCTAAAAGATTCAAGAATATGAATGTCGTCAAATTAGTCTTAATAGTGCAAGTTCACTTCTTCTTTTTTCATCATACAATGAGATCCCAAATCAACTTCGAGTTGGTGCTTAATAACTCAATTACTCCCAGTATTTGAAGCTGTTCGAAGATGTTGGCCATAGATATCTGTTACTGCTCTGACGGCGCGGCTTCCTAGCTAGATCTACGGTGGCTGGTGAAGACGACGGAGAAGAGGGAAGACGCAGAAGAGTGATGACATTCCATGAAGGGTTCTTTTTATGAAGAACTTTTAGTTAGGATTGAAAGGAGAGGAGAAAAAGCGTTTCTATTATATAAGTCGTACTTGTATTTTAAAAGTCAAAGTTAAACTAAATTTTTTTTTGGTTCAAAAATGCCTTGTATTAGGCTTTGAATGGATAGTGAATTAAATTGAATAATCCATCATTGATATTCTATTGACGAAATTGATTAAAATATGTATGGTGCAAAATATTGTTTTACGTGAACTTTGGTGGTTAAAAAATATGAGCCAAAAATGTTGATATGCATAACAAGCGTAGTACTGCATAAAAAGATTGGGTTTTCTTTTTGAACAATTTTTACTTAATTTTATTTATCTATTATAAGAGAAAACGAAAACTAGTAAATTATATTTATACTTATACTCATAGTTCCTTCTTCTTCCTCTCACTCTTCTTTCTTTCTGCTATCTTGAAGATCAAGAAAGCTTGGCCCTCAAAGAGTACTCAACCACATTGTTTCTATTAAGTATCAAAATCTCCTCCGCTCTCTAACGTACGCTCTCTCTATCTTCTTCGTCACATTGCATAACCTAACGACTGATTACTGATTTATCATTCTTCTTCTTCCTGCTTTCTTGAAGATCAAGAAAGCTTGGCTCTCAAACACATTGTTTCTATTAAGTATCGAAATCTCCTACTCTCTCTAACGTACGTTCTCTCCATCTTCTTCTTCCTGCTTCGTCATCTTCTTCGAAATCTAACTTCTGATTCCTGCTTTACTACCTTACTCTCTGCAAAATCTCATTCTTGTATCACATTGAGACTGGAATCGCTATAGATTGTTTATGGTTATCTTTTGTCAGATGGTGCGGAGTTTCAAGCTTGACATTGTCCTCATGGTGGTCGAGATCGGGAAGGAATATTGGAAGCGCAAGAACGCGATGCAGAACTATCGTCAACCTAAACCTACTCGATTCACGCTCCTTGCAACTGCAAAAAACCAACGTTCTTCATCTTTTTTGTTCGATCACCTCCTCAAAAGAGAAGATAACGAAGACGTTCCCAGCTCACGCTCAAACTATGGCTGAGAAGATTCATTCTTTCAACCTAAGTCATCGTAAGCTGTTTTTGAGTGAATTTTAGACTTCTAGTAGCAATGACATCCTTCTCACTCTCTTTATCTGATTTAAGATTCATCACTTGACAAGGAAGAATCATTCCTCTCAGTGACCAGAGACATTGCTCTGTGAGACTTCTCCCCTCACCTGCTTTCTCCATAGGACGATACTTCTTCTGCTGTCACGATACTTGGTAATGTCTTCCTAGAGAGAATCTCAATGGCCGATCTAGTGGAGTCATCCAGGGGAGTGGCTTAGCAATGACATCCTTCTCACTCTCTTTATAAGTCGCCTTCGCAAATATGTCCTGAGGAGCATTCATATTTTCGATGTCAGCATCTGAAGGACGAGACACTTCCTTTGTCGCTTTGGTTCCTTATTCATCTGTTTTCTATGGCCCCCTTTAGGAATCGGCCACATTACCACTACTCTTCTTTTCATCAGATACCAAAGGATTTTTTCCCCAAATTCCCATGCCTTTTACCAACCTTCTTCAATCCATGAATCACAGATGTTATGAGGCGTAGAATTGCTGGTTCCTTGATTTGGAGTAGTGTGAAACTTTGTTCAGCCATGGTCAGTGACGGTGAACTTGTCCTTTCTTGGAACTGATCTGGTTTGCGTAACATTGTGGCGGCTACTTATTAGCTAGGTTTTTGCTCTAGTGAGTTTCTCTGCGATCCACCGCCATGCTACATTCAGACTTTGGAGAGGCCTCAGATTTGTCATCTTTTCGAAGAGGCTCTGCTGCCTTCTGATCAAGCTGAAAAGCACAGTGTACATTATCCCCAGTTAGCATAGATTACAACAAATTAATTTAAGTTAAATTGAAGAGCATATACATACTAGCAAGTGATGAGAACTCTGCATATATCTCAACTCAGAAGAGCAAGCGAATTCCTGATTAAGTAGCAGAGCCGAATGAAAAAAACAGAGTTTTTGTGGTACGAGCTGAAGTGTGTGTAAATTCGACAACAAGGCAAGGATTTTAACTAGTATAAGCAGAATATGTGCAAGCAATGACCAGATGAGATTATGTTATTCATGCAACACTATTCAAAAACCAACCGCTCAACGAAGAATACTCATCTTTACCTCCTACGAGAGAGCATATGCTCTTCACTTTCAATTCGAATACTATAACACTGTTGTGTTGTACCAACAAAATCAATTAAGAAATGAGAGAAAAGAGAATATTGGGTCGAGATCAATCATCAATAGCAAATCGAAAGACCACTCTATATTCAGTATCAACCCTTTGTCAACATCGTCCTCACCAAAAACTGAAATTGGACGATAAAGGAATGAGGTGAAAGTAGTGATAATTATCGTATTCCGGTCGATCTTCCGACCCGGTGGGTTCATGAATCCATCAACCCCTCGCCGGAGGTTATAGTGAAGCCGCCGATCGAGTTATTATCAGCCTCTTTGGATTGAAAAACTCGGGGAAGATAGAATCAACGGCCAGGATTGCCCGGCCAAGTCATTCATCTGCAACCGTTGATTTTGATTGTGTTGACGTGGAGAACCGATAAGTAACCGATGTAGATTTTACTATTATCCCTTCTCTCTCTATCTTCTTTGGAGCTGATCGATTCTCAGATTCGTGGAGTTTTCACCATCGTGTTCGTCTTCAAGCTCATGCTCGTTTACTATAATCCGAAGCAGAGAACGATGGCGATATCTCCGCGTAGCTCATTGTCACTTGCAGTGGTTTTGCGGTTTTGCTCTGTGGCTATGCGCGTTCTAGGTGCTTCGTATCCTTTCTGGGATGGAAAAATCAGAAGGTACTGAACCCAATATTTTTGATGGGTTGGTTTAATCGTAGTGCGTATCTAGAATTACACAAATTATTGATCCATTTGAGATGCTGGCGGCCATGGTTTGTTTGTGAAATGGTGTTGTCGACATGTAAATGTTTGAGCTTCTCAAGGAGCAAAAAAAATGGACCTTATTGTCTCGTGTCATGGACGTAAATCACATCTTGGTGTGCACAGAACTGGAAAGATGTTGAAGCCTTTGAACTGTTGTAGGGGGCAAGGCCAAACCGTGTATATGCTTCCAGCGTGTGGAAATACTGCAGCTTTGGGTCATGGGAGATCGAACCATGTATTTGCAGTGGAGGTCCACCTTTTGGATGATGTTCATGTAGGTGACACACGCTTCTTGCTGGTGATAAGTCGCATCTGCGGATAGTTCCAATAACAGAGAAGATGGGTGAGATTATGGAATCAACAAGACGAACCAAATGAAAAAAACGGCACATCTTGATTGAAATACATCTTGGATGACACTAGAATACATCCCGAATTGTTTGGCCTTGCTCAGGAGTTGGAGAAAGATATATATGATCTCAGAGGTGATTCCAATTACGATGAGGATGGAATAGAGCATTGAGAAACGGGGCAGCTTCTTTGAGAAAGTTTGCCCTTGATGAGTATATGGAGATCATGAAACGGGAGAGTAAGAAGGAAACTTATAGTAGTATCCTAAGTGACTCCAATGCTGAGATTTCTGTTTTGGTAGACTTGAAAAAGAATTAACCGGACTTTTTCCTCTTATCCTATTTATTGTAGTTTCAAACCCGGAAAATCGAAGTTTTAAGCTCAAAATCAGCCCTTAAAAAAATAGCGTAATGACTTATGTGATGTTTGTTTTCCAATTTTGCAGGTTATGCTCATCGTCTTAGTCCTGCCAGTTAACTTCTTTTACGACCGCTTTTTTGTTCCTCACTAATTTGTGATACGCTCATCGTCCATATAGAATGCTGTAAATTCCTATTCTTATAGGTTTTGACCTGTCCATCTTTTTCGTTTTCTCCTGCAGGTAACATTGCCTGATTTCTTATTGGTAGATTAATTAACTAGCGAGGTTCATGTGCTTTGGAGCATCGAGTTCTACATCTGTTATAATGGATTGGGGAGACTTCAAACACCGTCAGAACACTTGTAACCTGTCTACAACACTTTCTTCTTCAGTCATTACTTAAGTCTCTCGCAAACTTCAGGTGCATTCTAAAAAAAATACAGCATTTAGGATTCAGTAGCTAGCCTTTTATTCAAAATGCAGTGCCTGCAACAGCTATTTTCAAATACGTATTGATTTTTGCTTGAGAATTCCTTACAGTATGGACAAAGGTCAAATCGCTAGGAGGGTTTTAGCTGCTATCTTTTTAGCTATTGTGCAATATTATGTACTTACTGGGACTTTGTCCATAATTGGGGTCTTCTAAACAATTTATGCAGAGACGATACTGGGCTGTGAACAATTTATAAGGAACAATGTACCCCAAATCCAATATTGAGGCAGAGGCAATGCCAAACTGCTAGCTTCCAGATAAACTCCTTGTTCCTCAAAAGAAAGGTTATGATGACGAGTCTCAAAAGCTATGCTATATTCGTCAAATATGTTTTGCAGTAACTGATCTTAGAACATGTATCAGTTTATGAATGCTTGGCTAAGATTTGTGTGGATACAGATAATTCTCCTTCATGCACAAACAATGGTTACTATTGTTGCTAGTCTTGAGATCATTCGTCGCGGTATATGAAATTTCTTCAGGTGAAAAAGGCTTCTAAACTAATATCACTGATTCTACTAGCTGTGTTGCGTAGATATTCAACTAGCAACTTTGTTTTTTGTCTGGTTCATGGATACCAGATCAGAGAACTGAGTATTTAAACATACCGAGTCTTCAAGTCCGTTCCATTACCGTTCATCAACGATGAGTGCGAAGACAATTGTTCAGTGAATATACTCTAGCTACAAAAGTTCGTATAGTTTGTCACATCGGTCTCAGTTTTTCAAAAGATTAACGAAAAAATTATGCAGAGACAACGCAAAAAAAAAGAAAGTTCAATGATTAACTAGGTCAGCAAAAAAAAAAAAACGAAGTTGATAAAGAGACAAAGTTGAGGAAACAGTAAAGCAAAACCAAACCACAAAGAATGACAAAGATGCATCATCAGCAAGTAACTATTTACTCCAAAGAAAAGAAAACAGTTTTTTCCTCCACTTAGTAGCCACGTCCAGTTTCTCCGAGTAGTATCCAACGATTTCATCAGAGACTTTTTCCATAGCAGTTTCCGCAAGCGCAATAACAGGCTTATAGTAATCAGAGTGAGCATCAACACACTTAATCAAAATCGGAAAGTGTTGATAACACTTTAACGCACGACCAGTTTTCTCCGCACAATCTTCTATAGCCTTGAATGTTTCTTTACAAGCACCTGCTTTCATGAACTCACAGAACCTCTTGTTTGCTTCCGCTTCCCTCTCTGGATCTATTTCCTTTGGCGGTGGCGACTCTCCGGGCTTTGTCATGAACATAACGTCAAGTTCCCTCGTCAGCCATCTTTCGATAGCCGAAGCTGTCGATAACGTGAAAGCTTCTTCTTCCTCCGACTGTGGTTTACGATTCGCTGGGTGACATTGCTCCCACGGAAACGTGCCGCGTCGCATGTCGAAGTCGGGGTGATCCTTGGATGATGCCATCCCCATTTTTTCTCCGCCGTGAGATCGGATATTACGCTAGTCGGCGGCGAATTCAGATGGTTAGCGGAGTTGAAGGAGGACAAAACGAATCGGCTTAAAGGTTTGTTTTTATAAAACGATCAATGATAGTAATGATAATCCCGAAAGCTTAGTAGTGTAATATTTATAAACGACGAATAGGTCTCTTGATTATAAATAAGTATTAAATAAATTCCTGCTTAAGTGGAGATTAACTTAAGTTCTAAATACATCCACAACTAATTAGGAGTTATCTCAACTAATTAGGAGTTATCTCAACTAATTAATTTTACAAATTTATTCAGAATGATGTTACGTTCTTGTGTTATCACTAATACTAACTTACCGAAAAATAACTTTAAAAGGGTTATCGAAAAATGTTTGCTTCATTCTCTCGTTTACTTTCTAGTGAATTTTTTGGTTAGTATACACATAAGCCATTTACGCTCACAAGACATATCACTAAGTTGGTTAAGTTCCATTGATACAAGATTTTGCATTAATGTATCACAAGATTTTGGATACATAACAATATGTTGTTACTTGTTGCTAAGAGCATCTTTCCTCCAGGATCTTAAGAAGTTTCTTAAGCAATTTTTTAATTAAAAAAATGAATAAAAAAAAATGGCTAAGAGCATGTTTATTGCTGTCTCTTAAGACAGTTTCTTAAGGAAAAAAAATATTAAAAAATTGAAAGAAGGAGAGAGAAGATTAGATACAATCTCAAAAGCTCTTAATTAAGAAACTCTCTTAAAAAATTTCTAAAGGAGAGAGAGGGTTGAAAAAAAACTATAAATTAAACATTAATAAAACAATTAAAATAATATTATTCTTTTTTTTAGAGAAACCCAAGTGGGTTTCTTGCATTAAACATGCTCTAAGAGCCGATCCTAGGATATGTTTATTGCTAAGAGCACCTCCAATGAGAATCTTTAGCAAAAAAACACTAAAATAATATATGGGATCCGCGGAATCTATGAAACCGTGTCCAAATAAATTCTTAAAATCCTTAGCTAAGAGCATCTCCAACTCAAACATCAAATTTGGTGTTAAAAAAATACTAAATTTGGTGTTTTGGTGTTTCACTTTATTTTTGATCTCCAACCACAAACACCAAATCTCACACTAAAAAATTATTTTGTATTATTATATTCTTAAATTTAAGATTTTGTTTATTTATTAAATGTTTAATAAATACTAATTTTTCTAATAACTGATTAAATATAAACTAAGTATATGATTATAATTGATAAGCTAAAAAAATCATACAATCATAATTTTAATTAAAATTATATATTAAAAATAAAATTTTTCTGTCACTACNCACTAAAAATTATAATTAAGATTTTATTTTGTAACTCTTATAAAAAATTATATTAAAAATGAAAAACACAAAATTATTGATGGTATATTTATTTTTTAGTTGATAAACAACAATTTATAAATATTATTAAATGACAAATAAAAATAAAATAATATTTTATTTTTTGGTGTTTTATGAAGAGTGACACACCAAATTTAGTGTTTTGAAGTTGGGTTGGAGATGCTCTAAGGCCATCTTTAACAAAGGAACTCTTAATGGGTTTCTTAACATTTTTTTAATATTATTTTTATGTTAAGAGACT
>OVAN01001132.1:0-44668 GCA_900406275.1 Anastatica hierochuntica | reverse complement strand
CGACTGATCGCTAGTCGCCAGCGACTACCAAACGAACAACAAAAATTATCGTCGGTCGCTATCGTTAGTCGCTGCCGCTGGTCGCTACCGCTAGCGACTGTCAAACGAACAGAGCCTAAATCATCACTCCTTCATACGACGCTCATATACTAGTTCTAAAATAGTTCAAGTATTTGAACTTACATGGAAATCGAACGGATACCTGAAACCATCTCAAATATTAATGATTTTATGGAAAATATAAATTGTTATTTTAAAAAATTAGATTTTTGATTCGGGTAATTCGTTTTTGGGTAATTTCAGACCTTTTTCATGTTTTTGGGTCCATTAACCCGAAAAAATCCATGAAATTAGCCCATTTGGTTGGTAAAGTTTGTTTAGCCTAAATTCATTAAACTAACCTATTTTCTCAAAAAGGCCTTGATCCATTTCAAAATAAAAGTATATTTTTCCTCTTCTTATAATTTTTATTGTGATAAAATTGACACTATAACTTTTTTTTAAAGTTTGTACTGACACAAACAAGTAGTTAAAAATGACCGTCCGATCTGATAATTACTTAGAACCCTCAGAGATCTAACGGTTACAGTTTAAGGCTTAACGAAATCTATAAAATTATTTTTTACTGAAATCTCTAATCACTTGTCTTCTCCATAATTACTTCTGCAAAACTAATCGGCCGATTCGTTTTGTCTTCCTCGACCTCAAGAACGGAAACAACAAAGTAAGAGTTTACTCTCAGCTTCTCTGAAAATGAAATCGTGATTCTCAGCCATTCTTTTTTCGATTCTGGTAAAAGCCTCTCACCATTTTATCATCTTCTTCTTCTTCTTCTTCTTCTTCTTCTTCGTCTTCTTTGTATTTAGATTTTCTTCGATCTTGTGTCTTGATTATGGGGAATCCATGATTGTTTCTCGTTTTGTTTGAATTCTTGATTTGGGTTCTTCATCATCAAGATTGAGAATTTGAAAGTGTCAAAATTGAGTGTTGGGTCTTTACTTGAAGTTAGGATCTTTGCTGAGTTAGGGTTTCTTAGAAAGTTTGTTCATTTCTACTTCAGGGGATGGATTTTGATCTGTTTTCTATTTGCTTTCCTCATGGGTTTGCCTTTGTTGTTTGTCGCAGGTGTGTATGTTTAGCATTTGTTCTTGAGTTGATCTGTCACCAGTTGAATTGTAATGTCAAGAGCATTGCTGAGAATTGAGAAGCTCTAGTTGCTGCCAATTTGTGATTTTCTTTGGATTTAGATGGATGTTTCTTCCATTGGACGAAATACAACCCAAACTGATCAAGATCCTTTGTTAATGGAGCAACAAACCCACATTAATAATCATAATAACCGCGACCACATCGTTGATATCACAAGCAATGACGAGGATTCTTCATCAAGATCTTCTATCGATGAGCTAACTCCACATCAACGTGAAGGTGAAGGTGAAGCTGATAGAATATCATCAAATGGTACACAACACCTGCCACATTCATCTCTCTCTTCTCAGCAAAGAGCAACTTCTTCTAGTAGAGGAGCAGATGATGGGAATGGTCGCCGTAATAGTACTAGGAGTCCATTGAATTCGGGGCTTTGGATTTCAGTTGAGTTAGTTGTCACGGTTGCTCAGATTGTTGCAGCCATAGTCGTTATGGTTTTGGCTAAAGATGAACATCCAGAAGCACCATTGTTTACATGGGTTATTGGATATACCTCTGGCTGTATAGCTACTCTCCCTATTCTCTATTGGCGTTTTCGCACTTATAACCGAGGTACAGGGCAAGATTCTTCACAGCGTGGGAGCTCCTCTCAAGGCAACAATAATAACCCTTCAGAGTCCACACCATATACAGCTGTCTCAGTGACTCAAGCGCCAGAGGAAGAAAATAGCACCGACTTGAGAGCAGCACCTAGGACCAATCAAGTAGGGGAAAGCTTAAGAACAAGGTCGAAGTAATTGTTTTTCAGCCAAAACATTTAGTTGGTTTGGTTAGCGAGAAAAATCAAAACTGACGATTGTTTATGACTTGCAGATTGAATGGGCTTGTAGACCATTTCAAGATGGCAATTGACTGTTTCTTTGCGGTGTGGTTTGTCGTGGGGAATGTATGGATATTTGGAGGCCACTCGTCTCCTTCTGATTCTCCTAAACTGTACAGGTCCGCTCCCTCGACTTCATTCACTCATATGTCTGAATAGAGAAACTCTTAAGAGACTTGTTTTTTCGTTTGGTTGGGTGTTGCAGGTTATGTATAGCATTCCTTACTTTCAGTTGCATTGGATATGCAATGCCATTCATACTATGTGCAACAATCTGTTGCTGTTTGCCGTGCTTAATCTCTGTTCTCGGGTTTCGAGAAAACTTCTCACAAACTAGAGGAGCCACTGCAGAGGCCATAAACGCACTGCCTGTCTACAAGTTCAAATCAAAAAGTAGAAATGATTTGGAGTTTTCAGAAGAAGGTGAAGGTGGATTTCTTCTATTGGGATCTGAGAAGAAACGTCTTATATCAGGCGAAGATGCCGTAAGTAAATGCTAATCGAATCTCATTAGTTTCTCTATTGTGTTATCCGAGTACAGATGTGTGTATTCGGTCTATCTTCAACTGTTAACTATTCTGCATTTCTCGAATGTTAATGGTTGTTTGGCAGAGCTGTTGCATCTGCTTGACCAGATATGGAGACGACGAAGAAGTTAGAGAGCTGCCATGCTCACATGTGTTTCATGTAGACTGTGTAGACAAATGGCTTAAAATCAACGCGACTTGCCCTCTCTGTAAAAACGAAGTCGGAGAAAGCAGTAGTGCTTCGTCATAGACAAGAAGCTGAGAACAGAGAAAGTGAGAAAGAGTTGATCCCACCAGCCCCCATTGGAGTCTATGGAGCTTGAGTTGTGTATAGAGACTTGTATAGCAATGTTGTTTATTCATTTTTGTTTGTATTTTTCCAAATCATCAATAAAATATCTGAATAATTTGTGTTGTGTATTAGCATTTCATAGAATGTAGTAGAGTGAAACGCAACTCAAAGAAAGGATCCTCAAACCAAAATTTCCCAAAGATGGTCAAAAGAAAGCAGAGAACATAATGAAGAAACCGGAAAACAAAAATGAGGTTACAACATCCAAAAAGCTCGAGAAAGACCCATTCTTTCTCTATGGATCATCAAATTGGTTTATATTAGAAAGGCAAAAACAAATTATACACATTTTGGCATGTTACAACCCCAAACATTTTTTGATCCTCCTCTGCGGTAGATTTCCATTAAAGCCCAAGTTTGATCCGGTTCGCCACGAACTGATCATCTGTCTTCTGTAAGCTATGTCTGCTTCCGGGGTTTGATTTGGTTCTTCTTGTTTCAAAACCTTCTTTATGCTGAGACGGAGAGGGTCTTGAATGTTTCAAGCTGTCCATGGCTCAATTCGGTCTGACCTGTTGGATGGTTTGGTGTGCTGCCATTCTCATTGCTCTTGCGATTTAAGTTGTATACTGAATCAGGCATCACGGAGCTGCGTTTGCCTTCAAAGTGAGTTGAATATGGAAAATACTCGGCGCATCGTGATTTCCATCCTGCAATTAGTACCCAAAACCAAGGCTTAATACTTCTAAACCTAAGGACCTTACTGTTATGAGTGCTGGTGGGTTCATAAGACCAACCAACCGCAACGAATCAAAATGCAGCCTTAATGGAATGAAGATATTTAATACTTACTAGAGGCAGCTTCTGAGTCGAGGAAAACTGTGTCTAGGAGCTTATGAACTGCTATACAGTCCTTTAGTTTCCATTCTCTTGATGGTCCAAGAGCTCCGTTTCTGCACATGAGCAACCATGTTAAACATTCGAAACAAAACTGCGAGCCGAGAGAGCAAGAAAGCATCACGTAACATGTTTGAAGAAGCATTACGTTTGAACCACTTTATTGGTTGAGTCTTCAATTATTTTGATAGCCTCGGTTTTCTTGCTTGGATCTAAAACATACAGCATTTCTGCGTATGCAGCTCTGTGCACCAAAGAACCTGCAGAATTGAAATGCAAACGGTACCATTTTCTCACATTAGGTTACTTATAAAATTACGTGAGGGTACATATAATCAATTTGATACACACCTTCATGTCTACCAAGAAACTCTTCATTTGCCTCCATTAGTGATTTATTCTGCAATTGGCTAGAACCCAAAACAAATGGACTATTTATTTAACAACTGATATACAAAAAGGTAACAGTTAAGAATGGATAAGACTATAGTTAGTAATCACCTGATTGATGGGCGCTCAGCCTCTAGGACACTCCAACGAAGTTTCTCAGCTTCAGTCGTTGGAGCACTTGTCGATCCCGTCTTGAGAAAGAATTTAAGCTGCCATCCAAGTTCAAAAAAGCATAAACCACCACATTATAAACATATCTAGCCACATAACACTTGATGGGAAAACATTATTATCCCCGCTCTCCTACGCATCTAAGCCATCCTTAGAACATCACAAGTAGCACAGATTTCATACCAGGGAACGATGTGAATCGGGGTTCTCCGCGTCCAATTTAAGCAATTGTGTGACAGCCTGAACAATAAAACATCAGACGGCAAAGCCGTAAGATTACTTGAACAAAGCATATTCAAGAAACATGATAGATGAAATCTAAGTTTGAATGGGATCACCAGACGAGAAATTTGTTACCTGGAATGCAAGCAGAAACTTTTGTTTTCTCATATTAACCTCAAAAGACAGCAGATGAGTCTCCAAAGAATTAGCTGAATGCTTCTGAAGTAGTCTCAAGTATTTTGATGCCTCTGCCATTGGCTCTTCCACCTATGCAAATTTGGTTTTCCAGTAAGCCTCTGATAAAATATTATGGAGACCAAAGTGCATCTTACGAATGAAGCAAACAACCTGAATTAACTTTTGCCCATGAGGATCTGGATCTACAGGTTTCACATTTCGTTTGCCAGACTTAGAAACACCAGTGGCAGTTGATTCTTCACTCTTGCTCTCAGCTTCCTGAAACGAAGAAAACCCCTCTTAAGCCGCCTAAGTGTCAATTCATTTGAGAAAACACTGAAAATACGTACTTTCTTAGCCCGGGCTTCTGCCTTTTTCTGCTTCTTGATTTTCTTTTTCTGAGCAGGAGCTAACTTCGCCATTTCATCTTCTTCAGCAGTTGACTTTGGAGAATCATGCAATTTCAGGTAGCACCTGAACATCGAGACAAGAAACAAGTGTGACTACAGTTAAATGGAATCTATCATGCATCCATTTAGTAGAACGTGTAGTTGGATTACATTTGAGAAACATAGAGTTCACCTGATAGCTCTGACTGCTGCTTTGTGGAAATATGGAAATGAATGCAATCGGTCTTCAAACTTAAGCATCTCAACATATGAACGCAAAGTCATTTTTCTCAAGCAATACGAGTGGAAATCAAACTGATCTTCAGAAATGTCAGAATAGTGCTTCTCCACAGCCAAAAATTTCTTCAGAGCACGACCAAGATCACCCTGACGGAAGTAACTATCTCCAGATGCAAGATCATACCTTTTACGAAATGAGATTAAAAGACAGCCGTTAGAAATATATCTGCAAATTTCAATTTTCCATTAACAAAACTACTCAAGCTTCTATAGAGCCGTACCACATGCATTGCATGTCCTGAAGATTGTTGAGCTGGTCTCCCTCTTTTGTGAATAAAACGGCGGTTTTCTCAGCCAAGGTCACCTACACCAGGAGAAATTGCAGAACGAAGAAATAACACTGAGGCCTAACATCTAAGGACATAGACCAAAACATTACAATTTGAACAAAAGCAAGATGTAAACCTGATCTGCTTGCAGCATACGCTTAACACATTCACTATTTATATAGCGATCTGCTAAGTCCATGCATCTAGCTTCATTAGCAAGTGCAGCAGCAGCAGTCAGGTCTCCTGCATGCTTCATTATTCGGCTCTGTTGACAGAAACCAGTAAAAGGTTGAGAAGAAGCAAGAACCCTCATAGAAAAAAAGATAACATGATAGACATGCAAATTCTGTTAACACGATTGCTATAACTAACGAAGTTCAAACCCATCCATCCTATCGATAAAGTTTTCAAAATATGTCTCTATACATAGTGCAGCAACAGTACATATACCAAGAAATAAAGGTTTAGAATTATTATAATTTTTTGCGACTATAAACAAGTATATACCTTAACGGAGTACAGATCAATCACTGTCGGTGTATGAGCAATTGCCTCGTCAATTTTACCAAGGGCAGCATCATATTGACCACGCTTGTCATAATGCTGCATTATGAAAAAAAAGTATCATAATAAGATGACACAAAAATTCGACCGGAAAGCTGTTAGTTGAGAAAGAAACAAAGACAGGTAGCAAGAATGAACCTGAGCCAAGAAAAACAATGTCCATAATAGTGTTGTTGGGGGCTCTTTCGCATCACTGCATCAATTAACTGATCAAATCACTAACTTTGCGAATATTTCAGTGTTATTTTAGTAGAGTGAGGCCATATATCATATAGATGACGTTAATCCAGTGAATAATTCAGTTATACCTTCCTGGGTAACTTCCAGTAGTCCTAATCGAATGTTCCATTTCAACAAGTAGTTGCTCCAATATATCAGGCTGGTTAACAAATACGTATAAAAATATATGCTGTGAAATAAAGTGAAGCCAGATCAACGAAATTTGCAACATCGTGCCCAAGGAAAAAGCAGGGAGACCTTGTGGGGGTGATCATACAGAGAAGAGAGATCAGAAAATAATGAAGGAACGCCCTGAGAAAAGCATTAAGATATATAAGAAATGTATTCTAATAGAGCACTGTGTAAACGAAGAGATTCAAGGTCAAGAAAAGATACCTTTGTCAACAGAGATTTAATGTACTTTGCTACAGCCTCCTTAAAGCTTTCATCTTGCAGAAAATCCAACGGAATCCTCTGAAAATGGAGGAAAAAGAAAATAACGAAAACACTGTCGTCGAACTTAACGTATCAACAGCCGAAAAATATCACAGAGAACGAAATGGGTTACCAGTAGTTCCCTATTAAAATGTTTTGTTGCTACTAGCATTAATCTGCCTTTTTGCTCACCTTAACAGCGGAAGACCAGGTATACTGCTCGCTTAAGGACTGGTACAAGGCATTTAACTTCTCGATCTGGTCAGACGAATACTGACCAGTTTCTGAATACAATTCATAACATTTTTGGAGGCCTTCATAATATCTGAAAAGGAAAAAATTGTCAACTTTTGTGCACAAATTAATGAAACCGAGCAAACCGACGTGAAAATAGAGAAACAACATAAAATACACAATCAATTGCTTAGGAATAACTTGGAAGTGCAAAGGAAAAAACCTATAATTGTCAGGGTTCATGGAAAGCAACACCTTGTAGAGTTCTTTGGCTTCTTCTAGGCGATCAAGCTTTGACAAGAGAGATACCTCTTGTTCTTTGTAAGACAACTTATCAACCTAAAAACAACGACACAAGGAATGTTCTACTAAATGAGTGTATCCTATGATCCAAAACTATTCAACTATCAGCTTATTCAGCTTTATGAACTTACTATTTTCAGCTCTTTTTTGTGCAACTCCTCGAGAGCTTTTTCAAAAGAACCACTCTCTTCAAGCAAGGAAACCTGGAAGAAAAAGCATCTAGTTGAGATATCCTGCAAGTACAGATATCAAAACTGTGCCAATACCAAATGAAGGTTGCTCAAACAGATAAGTTTCATATCCAACTCTTCTTGTGAGAGATATACTTTTATAACAAAGGAATACAGGTGTGTTTTAGAAAAATGTATGACCGAAACATAAGCCACTCTTTCTACTTTGGTGCTTTTGTCAACAAGAGATCATGAATAATAGAAGCTACATTGACCCGTTAACCGCAAGCATGGTTTTCCAGGGAAGAAAAGCCTAGAGAGCTAATTATCACAGTATGATATTTGTATTTTTTTTCTTGATACCTTGTATAGAATCATTTCATTGAGTTCATGTAGCTCGTTCTCAGGAGGATAATCATCCTCTAAGGTGCCTTCAAATGCTTCCAAAATTTCAACGGCTTTTGAAGCACTGGATTAAGGAAAAAATGTGTTGAGAAATGAAGGTGAGCTTTTGTCAGTAGAAAATATTTCATTTGGCTGATTGGAAAAGCATAGAACTCTACTGGATTTCATTAGTATATTATTTCCTAAAAGCCTGATGTAAGATTCATCCCCGCAATGGTGTACACTCTTTACTCCTTAAAAAAAACAAGACTACAATAGCAAATTGTAGAAATAAACAAGCACATTAACCAGCTAGCGAATAGTCCAAAGAAGAAAAACTAGCATTTCATTTCAAATGAGTAATTTATTTAACATATTAAGATTTAAGGGTTCAAGGACCATAACATACTTTGCGTTTAAATGCTGGGAGACTGCAAAGCCAATCCAGTTCATTCGATGATTAGGCTTTAAAGTCAAAAGCTGCTGCCTGGTCTCCACAAAACCGGATAAGTCCCGCATTTGTGCCTGCCTAGGCATAAAAAGCATACAATAAATTGTTGAAAACATCAACAGAGGGATTTACTCTAAAACAAGCTTATGCCGAGGAAAAGTGATAAAAGTACAAATTGTGATTATCTTTGAGAATGAAACACCCAATTTGCACACCTAATAAACTCTTCTCAATCCATTTTTCCCATAATTACCTGCAAGAGCGAGAGGTCTCTAAGTATTTCAAGGTTATCAGGATCTATTCTAAGAGCATTTCGGTAGCATTTGATGGCCTCTCTATACTCTCTGTCTGACCGGTACAAGAGACCAAACACATGCCAGCAAACATGGCTTTTGATATCATTCTGCATGAAAAATAAAGTATAAATCCTATGTTACCCTGAAAAACCATACCATGTCTGGAAACTAAGGATTGATGTTATGATTATTGAATAGCATAATCAAACCTTCA
Organism: Anastatica hierochuntica; assembly: GCA_900406275.1. Taxonomy (NCBI): domain Eukaryota; kingdom Viridiplantae; phylum Streptophyta; class Magnoliopsida; order Brassicales; family Brassicaceae; genus Anastatica; species Anastatica hierochuntica. The sequence continues at coordinate 35,735 of OVAN01001132.1, read as the reverse complement.
CTCCAAGCCGAACAAGCTCATAAGCTTCAGTTTTGCGGTCCATACAGTTTAGAGTCAGTCCTTTCATCGATAATGTCTCTGAGAATCACAAAGAATAAAAGCAGCAAGTCATAAAAAGAAGTAAAAGCACAGGTAGAGGGAATGACAAATAGTGCAGTCAGGCTCTCAAGTCGGGAAATCCAATTCGAAAGAAAGCCCTATTCATTCTAGGGAGTGCAAGCTGGAATGGCATAAAGAACTATCCAGCAGAAGCAAGAACTGCGTTTACTGCAAAATGAAGATCTCAACTAACCAAAATAAAACCATTACCAAGCATCTCATTTGCTTTAGTGTATTATCATACACTACTATAGCTGTTAGGTTTCAAATTATGAACTCTCTGTAAACACTTCCTTTGTCTATTACGGTAAACGACTACAATGAAAGAACCAATTGTAAGATCCCTCTCACTTTTAGAATCTCTCTCCAACTCTCATGACAACTGGTGAAGAAACCCTTACAGACTCGCGTCTGTACAAACACGTCAACATAACACTCTTCTCTGAATCACTTCACATACACTCTCACGGGTCTAACAACAGCCTTATACTGAGGTATCAGCTCATTCGATTTTTGGTTCATATGGAACAATGTAAAATTACATGACTATCCTAATGGCAGTTGCTTCTTAAACTACCTACAAAACACCCAAACACCTAGTAGACCAGATAGAAGTCGGTTGATTTCAACTGATGTGGTAAACACCGTTGAGTTGCAAATTCAGATAGCAATGATATATTAACATCAAAACACAAAACAACAGAAGGAGGGTATTGGAGTTATGATACAAGAAAACTCACCTCCATGATCAGGAAACTTTTTTAGTATAGTATCAGCTGCTTTAAGTCCCTTCTTATACTGCTTAGTCTCATAAGATTTCTGCATTATACGTAGATCACTCAGAATCAAGTTACGTGATATGTTTACCAAAACACTTCACCTATGCTAAAGTAGAGACTTTAGGAAGATGTCTAAGACTGAGTAGCAAGTGTGAGACAAACTGGATATTCTCAAAGCTTGTAAACTAATAAACCCTAAGCTTAAAACCCAACCAAGTCACAATCTCAGCCTGTGTGGAAGATACAGTTCGACTAAAGAAACCCAGAAACCATCAAGGTCATTTAGCAATGGCAGATAGTCAATGTAATCGAAGCTAAGATCATTGATACAACAAAATTTACATTAGGCACCAAAACTCCAAAACTGTTTACTAATCAAGTCATCGAATTTCTAGTGACCCATAACACATTTTCACAGGCTAAATTAATGGAGCATCGAATTCAAATTTCGGCAAGCTAGAAAAATCACACATCGCATACTCCATCGGGAAAAAACTTGCGAGAAAAGCAGAGGAATCGGGAACATACGACGATGAGCTTGAAGAGGTTAGCCTCTTTAGGAGGAAGCGAAGCCCCCATTTCTCTTGCGCTACTGAGAGAGCTCGCGAAGGAGAAGAAGATAGATAGTGTTCGCGAGTTCGATGGTGGGCGTAGAATCCGCTTGAACCCTACTCCGAGAGCAAACAAGACGCAAACTCTAAAGAGAAGATGAAAATTATAAAATTAGGGTCTCTCTCTCTCTCTTCGATCTTCGTTTTATCTTAACCAAATTGGTACGTGTTTACGGTTTAAATTTGTCTACTCCGGTTTTAGATCGGTAAATTTTGAGAGAGTCAAATCAAACCGCTAACCAAGATTTTGTAACCGGATTAGAATTGCATAAACCGAACCGAATCCGCAATGGATTTATATGCGTATCATCATCATCTTGTCCTCTGCATTCTTGAGCTTCTTACTATGAGATTTAGTCTGACTAATCTCACTCTCAGGGTCCCTTGAACTCATCCAAGAATGAAGACTCCACTTCTTATCCTTCACACTTGAGAAAGTAAGGTAGACAAAACAAGAGTCTTGAAACATAAGCAGTGTACGTAGTTGCTTAAAAATACTAGGAAGTTATCGTTATTGCACATTCCATAACGCAAGAATGCTATTGACATGAGTAGAAACCGAAGAACCTTAAGAAAGCATGCTGTTCTTGAAAAGTAAAAAAAGGAAAGAAGAAGTGTCTTTTACATATCAAAAAGTGGACGTGCCGGAGTGGTTATCGGGCATGACTAGAAATCATGTGGGCTTTGCCCGCGCAGGTTCGAATCCTGCCGTTCACGCCCCTTTTTTCGCGCTTTCGCTCTGTCACTCGACGTTTTCTTTTTGCCCTTCGGGTTTTGTTTTTATATCTTTATTTTGCGTTACATCTACTAGAACAAATTGGTCGATCTCACTCAAAAGTGAAGTGGGAATGTAGATAACGTTTACAAGCACATAATCAACCTTTTTAGTCATAACTACAAGGAACTCATTGAATCATACACTATGCATTGGAGAATCCCACTAGGCGAGAGAGAACATCCTTTTTCCCAATTCTTGTGTACTTCTACTTATGTGCCAAGTCGTCTTCGTATCTTTCTCTCCTTTTGTTGTTTTGTATTAAGAGTTCTAGAACACAATACAACGACTAATACCACTTGAGTCAAAACACACATGTCTATGTCTCTATCTTTTGCCTTTTAACGTTCCCTTCTTTAACCGCAAGCTGTTTTATGACTTTTAAACCCGACCCCGAAATTTCAGGGCTTTTTCCTTAAAGAGTTTATGATTATAGTAAGCCGTGACTTTTGGCACGTTCTGTCCCCGCTTTGCTCGCTTGACTTCGTGCATGTTCATTTGACCGTCGTGTACTTATAGTTCATTTGTTTGCTCGACACTATATACATGTTATGTAATAAATGTGTGTTTGTTAACGTTGATTAGTCATCCTGCTTTCTTTTTTTCCATGCAGTTTATTAGTCAAACTTTAAAAGTTTCACTTCTTAGACTTGGTCATGAGGAAACTTTTTTTTTATATAAACAAACTTGATGGTCTCATCTATGTATAATCACGTTGAGAATTGAACAAGAAAAGTTGCTAAACCCATAATAATGATGATAGTAACTCATATAATACTATTATTGTAAGAAGAAGTTACTATTATTCGGAGTAGAAGATAGAAAATCCACGTCAGTTATGGATAAACATTCATAGTTCATAAATGGATAAAAAGGACGTGAAATACATAAGGATATTAATGAGCTTATCCACTACTTTACCATCGAGTTTAAACCCTCTTTATTGATGTCGACCGCATAAATATCCACTTCTATTATTTTTTGGTCGTGTAGTAAAAATACATAGGCATTAAGGCAAATCATCTCTTCGTTAAAATTTGATTTAGTATAATAACTTTTGCATAATACTATATATTCTTAGGTCATTTGTAACAAGTCAAATTTATCCATCCCCTATCGTTCTCATTCATCTTATATAAATCTAAACGATTTGGTTATATATTTGACACATCTTAGCGACTTTTCTTTGTGGCGACAATACTTATATTTTTAAAAAAAAACTTCTATGAATGATTGAATGCGACCAAAGAAAATACTAGTATGAGTTATGAAATGTCGACATGGAAAATTCATTATGCGGGTCCCAAAATTCACAACGATGTACTAAAAAAGTCTATTCCTATATCCGAAGAAACGGATTAATATTTTGATTTATCAAAGAGCCACTCGATAAACTACGAATCATTCTCTTTCAAGCATTGTCGACGCCGTGTAGTATTGCACTAAATCAACTTTTCTAGTCATTTGGACGTCGTGCCGTTTTGCTTCCTTCACCTTTCAACCTTTTTAGTTTATTCGTAATTGGTACATAGATACATATACAAGAATTATAATTTTCTTCTTAAATAACCAAATATATACGTTAAATATGTATATAAACTCTATGCATGTGGTGGACACTAGAACGAGTCCGAGTTGCATGGAACATGCTGCTTCCTCAACGACTGTATTATTCAAATTTGTACAGCTATGTACAAATGTTTATACGTTACGTACTGCTTAAATTAATATGAATGATATGGTTATTTGATTATACCAAACAATAAATAAATTGTATTAGAATAGTTTTATCGATTAAACGCTTAGTTAAGGAGACAAACTCTCTTTTTCGTTATGTCACACGCGTTAATAACGTAACGGAGTATCCTTTTAAATAAACAAAAGTTAAATCAACTATGAAGATCTATTTGCTTGTTACATATTATAACTACGTTTACAAATATAAAATTATTTCTTCATTGATGTCCTAGTTTATAGATTTAAAGTACTATAGTAGATTTAAATAATAATGCAGCAATCAATTGTTTATGGCCGACCGAAGATGGACACACACATATATAGACAACGAGCATAATAAATAAGAAAGATCAAATAATTTGTATGTATATACAAAAGAATCTAGAAGGGTTACATAATAGATAACCTAGAAGAAATATTAATAAAAATAAAGGTTTTTAGTTGAATTTGGATAGATTTTTAGTTATTTTATTCACTCCTATTTATAAGTAATTAATTTTGACACTCTATTATATGTGTTTTGAAATCTTTATCATACAAAATATATGGCATAAGAAAAAAAACCAATAGATATTTTACAAACCAAAGGGTGTGATCCGATTAATATTTTAGTATTAGTAAAAGAAAAAAAGGGTGTGATCTAAAACATAGATAGATTTTTAGAAAGTGCACTCAGAAAGTACACTCTTTAATGTGTAAGTGTTAAGCTTTTATACTTTTTCTTTTTTTTCTTATCGATTAATAAGTGAGTTATTTCCGATATATTTTAGTTTTAATTAGAATTTTGAAGCTTAATTATTGAATTTAACAAAAATTAAAACAAATCCAAATTCAGAAAGAATGAAAATATCACAATCCTTCAACTTGTCCCAATTGATTCAAAGTCTTTGCCACCTTTAAGGTCACGTCTCACATCAATTATATAGGCCACACTCACTTATATGCCGTTATCGTCTTTTCGTCTAAAGATATAAATATATAAAAAATGTATAAAATATAAATACAGATTATAATATAAGCTTACAAAAAAGTTTATATTTTAAAAAATAAAAAATCCAAAACCATCAGAAGAAAACAAAATTCCGGATTTATGTAATTTTTAGCTATTTATAAAATGAATGAATCAACGATCTTCTAGAAACACTTATCTACAAATATCTATAAAGCAACACACTCTCTTCATCATCATCTTCATCTTCAACCCACTTCCCTTTTCTCACTCTTTTTAAAGTTTCAATCTTTTCTTCTACTTCTTCTAAAGCTTACATCTTTAATACTCTCGCCATGGAACTTATTCCAAATCTTCCCGACGACGTTGCTCGCGAGTGTCTCCTACGCGCCTCCTACAAACAGTTCCCTGTGATCGCCTCCGTTTGCAAAGGCTGGAACCGTGAAGTCTCTCTCTCTGAGTTTTTCCACCGGAGAAAAGCTTCAGGACATAGCCAAGAGCTTCTTGTTCTGTCACAGTCCCGGGTCGACCCTGATAGAGAATCCGGATCCGGAAAGAGTTTCGTCACACCGGAGTATCGAGTCGCTGTTCTCGAATCCGGGTCGGGTCTTTTCACTGAGCTTCATCCGATTCCGGGTCAATCCAACGGACTTCCTCTGTTCTGTAGATTGGTTTCCGTCGGGTCGGATCTCGTTGTATTGGGTGGGCTTGACCCGGTTACGTGGCAGGCTTCTGACTCGGTCTTCGCCTTCAGTTTCCTGACATACAAGTGGCGCGTGTGTGCAACGATGCCAGGTGTACGTAGATCCTTTTTCGGATGCGCTTCGGATTCTGATCGGACGGTGTTGGTTGCGGGCGGACACGATGAAGAGAAACAAGCGCTGACGTCAGCAATTATGTACGACGTGGCAGATGACAAGTGGACATTTTTGCCGGAAATGGCGCGGGAACGAGACGAGTGCAAAGCTATATTCCACGCTGGCACATTCCACGTCATCAGTGGATACGCCACGGAGGAACAAGGACAGTTCAGTAAAACTGCCGAATCCTTCCATGTATCCACGTGGCAGTGGGGTCCACCGAAAGAGGAGTTTATAATCGCCGGCGGCGATATCGTCGGGACTATCCCAATGTGCGCCTCCAGCGAAAACGGAGATTTGTACGCTTGTTGGCGTGGCGATGTAATGCTGCTGACAAATGACACGTGGCAGAAGGTGGCACAGCTTCCCACTGATGTGTACAATGTGGCTTACGTGGAGGCGAGGGCGGGCAAGCTGATCGTGATCGGCAACGGCAAGGCTTCCGCTAGTCACGTCGGAGCCACTATAGGGTATATATGTGATTTAAGTAACTACCGATGGGTAAAATTGGAAACACAAGTTGGTCGCGTTCAAGCTTGTTGCTTCTTGGAAGTCTAATGAAACAACTCCAATCTTTAGAGTTTAAACCTAAACCCCAACAAATCAGTCCTTTTCTCGTTGTGTGAGTGTCAAAAATATAATCTATGATTTGGTTATTACTCACTAGTGTAACATTTACTATATACTATTACAAAACTTGAAATTTTAATTCTAGGCCCAATAAACGAAATTTTGTTGGTACTCTCATGAACTTAAATGGGCTTTAGTGAGCAAAAAGGGCATGAAAAATATAATCTATGGTTTGGTTATGACTCACTAGTGTAACATTTACTATATACTAAAGTTCTATACTAAACTTGAAATTTTAATCCTAGGCCCAATAAACCAAATTTTGTTGATACTCTCATGAACTTAAATGGGCTTTAGAGAGCAATAAAGGTCATTACAAAATGGACGGCTAGGATTAAAGGAAAGGTTTGAGAAAATGGATTACACCTGAGAGGCAGAGAGTTCAAAGATAGACTGACAAGTGAATTTAAAGATAGACGCAGAGACACCCTCTGTTACAAGTTACATCTACTTTTAATTTCTTTTTTTTTTCATCTAGTGGATTTTAAATATGAAAGTGAATTTAATCGTAGCCGTTGGATCTGCAAGACATAGATGCTGATTCATTTTGCGTCACAGCTTTGTCATTAAATCCAACGGCTGGCAGCTTTATTACACAAAAGAATTTTAACTTGTTTACTTTTTCTTCCTTAACCAAAAAAGTCAACACATTTTTTTGTAACTATATTATAACGTGACTCTATATTTTGTAGGCTATCTATTCATTCACCTACTAAATTTTAATTGATAATAGTCTTGTCAATGTAAAGTAAAAAAGGAGATTGCAACTTTTATAATTTCTTTTGTTTTTTTAATATTTTTATAATGGAATCATTAATTACAATCTCTAACGTAAAATTTTTCTGAGTTAGAAAATATTATTGTGGCTTCAATAATATGAATACACTCTTGTGAAATGATGTCTTCCTTGATGTTAAATAACTATAAAATAAGGTTTAATATTCTTAATCTAATAGTACACTAGCCGGAATAGTTGATAATTCGAAAGTTAATACGAAAAATAAGCCCTAACATCAAAAATATTACTAGTAACAAAAGTGTCACAAACTTAAGATTAATAAGCCTAAGATTAATTAAGAGTTGCGATAATCATTTTCGTTTTGGTGATTAGGAGAACGAAGAGGGAACAAAGGCAAAAGCTCCGGCGCAGGCTCGCCGCCGCTTCTCGGACTCGGAAGAAAATAAAACCCTTTTTCGGCAATGGCCTTTTGCTCCTCCTCCTTGTTGTCATCACGCGCCGAATGTGGGCTCACACGCGACCAAAATGTGTCGAAATGAGAGACAGGAGATACGAGGAATCCTCTATGGAAATGGCTGAGAGAGTCAACGTTGTTGTTGATGATGTTGTTGAGCTTTAGTTCCATTTTCTTTGATGATTGACGACGTTCGTGTAGCTTGAACGTCGGTTTCTTTGGTGATAAGGGAAGCCTTTGTTGCACGGCGGAGACGGTGAGTTCCGGTGGTGCACCGGTGAGTTTTTGGACTATGTTACGGAAGTTTGAGGGATCTGCTTGAACAAACATTGTGTTAGGCTCGGTGGCGTAACTCGCCGTGTGGTGGTGGTGGTGGTTATGGTGGCTCATGGTGGTGAAGTTTGAAAGACCTTTAGGCTTTAGAAGAGGAGACAAACAATGAGAAGTGTGTTTAAGTTTTTGTCTATAAGACATTCGTCTGATTTAAAGAAGACCTCTTCGTGTTTTTTTTTTTAAATATTTTTTTGGGCCAACATATTAAATTTTATAATTATAAATGTTGCTAATTTGGTTGACTTTGCACGTCTAGAATTTTTAGTTGATATTTTGACTAAGAATAATTCATTTCTTAGTTGTTAATAATTCAGTTTTCTACATGTTTTAAAATATATTTTAAAGTCAACCCCAAGCAAGTTACGACATCAACTATAATAATAATTAATGAAAAATCGTTGACTCCGTAAGCAAAAATAATTAATATCTCCATACCACTAATCTTAATTCACTAATTATCACTTAGATATTAATGAAATGATATATAGTAGTACAAAAAAAAGACACAAGGACATAGAATGTTTAATGTTATCATTGGTAATGGTAGATCTTGAGGTCGTTATATGTAATAACTAACAAGTATATTTATAACATCCATAAAAAATTTAAAATAAAATTTTCGAATTTTGAAATTCCACAAAGAAATAAATGCAACGACGAGAAAGTGCTCATACATAATTTATGAAAGGATTCAAAAATTTTGACCTAACTTAGACAGTAATTATTTCTCTGGAAGACCTTTGAAAAAAGAAACTTTAACATTCATTGCGATTTCTTTCTACTGTCATCTGAATTTAAAAGGGTTTGAAACTATTGAAATAGTCACGAGAGTTATGATTTCAAGATCTACGATGTCTTTATTTTTTGATGCAATCTTGTTTCCATCAGATTTTATCATTCATCCAAAGAAGTTTTGACCAACATATATTAGGCGTTTTAACACATAGAGAGATCCAATGTGGTTGGTTACAAAGAAACAAATCAAGTTTAAATTGCGAGATTAGCGAAATAATCGGTCTCTTGAAGACATCATAACAATCTAATATTATAAAACTTGACGTTATAGCTTTATTTAACGTAAAATACAAATGATTTCAGAACATTTCCGACATATATAACATATATATTAGATGTTTAACATAATTTGGCTTAAATGACAAAGAGAGTTTCAATGTGGTAAAAACAATGTGGAATATGAATCAAAGTTTTTAGATAGAGAGATCAGCTAGATCAAATGTTCTTTCGACCGCTTTGCACCATGATTCTACTTTCTTCTTCCTCGTTTCTTCTTCCATAACCGGTCTAAAAACTTTGGAGTTCTTCGACTTCTCTCCTAAATCGAATATGTCTTCTTCCTTCCAGAATCCCACAGCCAAACCAGCTGCATAGGCTGCTCCTAGTGCTGTTGTCTCTATATCCATTGGCCTCACCACTGGACTTCCCATCAAATCAGCCTACAACATTACAAGAACGAGACTATAACATCTTCAAGATTCATTCGTCATAAGACGAAAGAGATCATCTTTTATTACCTGAATCTGCATTAGAAGATTATTAGCTGTTGCTCCACCATCAACTCTAAGCAAGAACTCTCCTTTCTCATTGCTTAAAGAACCCTTTTCACCAGCATCTTTCTTCATAGAGTCAAGAACATCTTTCACTTGGAAACACATACTCTCTAACACAGCTCTTGCAATGTGAGACTTGTTTGTGAACCTTGTTATCCCAATGCACACACCACGAGCGTCTTCTCTCCACCAAGGAGCAAACAAACCGTTAAAAGCCGGTACAAAGTATACTCCTCCGGTTGAATCAACCATTGCTGCTAAATCTTCAATTTCACTAGCACTCTTTATTATCCCAAGGCTATCTCTTAGCCATTGAACAGCAGCTCCTGCTATAGCAATCGACCCTTCAAGCGCGTAGTTTGTTTGCGCTTGTGGCCCGAGCTTGTAAGCCAGAGTGGTCAGAAGCCCATGTCCTGATCTAATAGCAACTTCCCCTGTATTCAGAAGAATGAAAGCTCCGGTACCATAAGTACTCTTGGCCTCACCTTTTCGACAAGCTTGTCCAAGCATTGCAGCGTGTTGATCGCCAAGACAACCAGCAATCTTGATACCGGGAATAGGCCAGCCTTTGCAGATTTCTCCAATGACTTCCGAATTGCTTACGATTTTCGGCAAAATCTCAGCCGGTATACCAAGAGTCTTGAGAGTATTGTCATCCCAAGATAAAGTGTTGAGGTTCATAAGCATAGTGCGAGATGCATTGGTAACATCAGTGACATGTAACCCGCCGTTTACACCGCCCGTCATGTTCCAAATCAACCAAGTATCGATAGTACCAAAGATCGCATCGCCTTTCTTGATACCGTCTTTAACAGCATCCACATTCTCCATTAGCCAAAGTAGCTTCATGGCAGAGAAGTATGTGCTTATAGGCAAGCCACAAGACTCCACAAAATGCGATCTTCCTCCTGATAGTTCCTTCTCTAGTCTCCTGTGAATACGAGTTTTAGACAAAAACAGAGCAAAACAGAGAGAGAAGAAAGAATCTAAAGCATGTAACCTGCAGATTGAACCGGTGCGAGCATCCATCCAAACAATGGCTTTGTGGAGAGGAAGTCCGGTGGATTTGCTCCAAACAACGGTGGTCTCTCGCTGATCCGTGAGACCAATAGCCTTCAAGCCACCGTCGACGTTGTGACCATCGGCGGTGGCTTTATCAAGAGCCTTTGCAATACAAACTTTCACACTTTCAAGTATCTCCATTGGATCATGTTCCACCCATCTCCATAACACACACAAGATTCATACTTTAGGTGATAAAACTCACAAGAGACACTCAAAAATCGAAACTTTATCTAATTAGTCAAAAGTTTAAAACAGAGACACTCAAAGATCGAAGCTTTTTGGTCGGATCAAGACAAGGATCTGAGAGAGAATAATTACCCAGCTTCGGGATAGAACTGAGTGAACTCGACTTGATGAGAAGCAACGGGACGAGCATGGTGATCGTAGATGATGAATCTTGTGCTTGTGGTTCCTTGATCGATTGATCCAATGAATCCATTTTCTCCTCCTCCTCCTGCCATTTTTGTTGGTTCTGTGAATGGATTCTCACGAGGAAGACGAAGATGGTGGTAGTTGAGGATAAAAATGATCAAAGAACAGAGAAATGGGAACTGTCAGAGATTTTGTCGGAAGGTCAACAAGTTGAAGAAGATGAAGATGATGTAATTAATTAAGGTTTATATTAGTGGGAAGGTCAAATATTATGAGATTACACTTCTTAAATTCAGCTAAATATGACACGTGGTTTCTTCTAATTGGAAGATTTAGTAACTGCTTATTTATGCGTGTTCACAATTATGATTATGGTTCAAGTTGATTTTATTTGAATCGAACGGCTATAAACGCATTTCTCCCACATGAACGGCTAGGATGGACAGAGGCGCCACGTAGCGAGCGATGTAGCAGATAATTTACCAGCTTTAACAGTAACAGTGAGTCTAAAACCACGTGTGTGTGACGTGGTTATCTATCTTATCCACCGTGATTAAAAAGAAGCCGTTAGATCGATGGGAGAAAGAAATTGAACGGTTCATAAAGTAGGTGTATAGCAACAATCGTGCATTTTAGCGTAGGAAATTATAACAGGTCTTTAATAGAGAATCCAAAGAGTAGTCTTATAAAACGACACGATATCTCACCGTGTCGATTCACTTCTTCTCCCAACTTCATTTCATCCTCTCTCTCTCTCTCGCGAGCTCGATTCTCTGTTTGATTCGATGGTGTTGAAGGCGTTGTTACCGGAGTTTTGGACGGAGGTTTTGGTGCCGGTGTGCGCCGTGGTGGGTATTGTCTTCTCGATCTTCCAATGGTATGTTGTTTCATGTGTGAAACTCACCGCCGATCATGGCGTATCGTCTGCTTCCGACGGCGATAAGAATGGTTACGATGATAATTTGATCGAGGAAGAAGAAGGGTTTGATGGTCAAAGTGTCGTCTCCAAATGCGCTGAGATTCAGACTGCTATATCCGAAGGTAAAGACCACACGAATCGAATCATGCGTTAGAGATCTTACGCTTCTCTGTTTTTAGATCTGATCTCTGTAATTGAACAGGTGCAACATCTTTTCTATTCACTGAGTATAAGTATGTTGGTGTCTTCATGGTTCTCTTTGCTGCTATTATCTTTCTCTTCCTCGGCTCTGTCGAAGGATTCACCACTAAGAGTCAGCCTTGTACTTACGACAAGTCTCGAACTTGTAAGCCAGCTCTTGCCACTGCTGTCTTTAGCACTATCTCCTTCATCCTCGGTGCTGTGACATCGGTTCTTTCTGGGTTTCTTGGGATGAAGATTGCTACTTATGCTAATGCTAGAACCACATTGGAAGCTAGAAGAGGTGTTGGTAAAGCTTTCATTGTTGCGTTTAGGTCTGGTGCTGTGATGGGTTTCCTTCTTGCTGCTAATGGTCTTTTGGTTCTTTACATTACTATCAACATCTTCAAGATTTACTATGGTGATGATTGGGAAGGTCTTTTTGAGTCTATTACTGGTTATGGACTTGGTGGATCTTCCATGGCTCTCTTTGGTAGAGTTGGTGGTGGGATTTACACTAAAGCTGCTGATGTTGGTGCTGATCTTGTGGGAAAAGTAGAAAGGAATATCCCTGAAGATGATCCAAGAAACCCAGCTGTAAGCTAAGAGAAGAACACATTATTAGACTTGCATGCAGCGAAACCTTTTGTATCGTTGTTGTAATTCGTTTGTTCTGTGTCAGGTTATTGCTGATAATGTTGGTGACAATGTTGGTGACATTGCTGGGATGGGCTCTGATCTTTTTGGATCATATGCTGAATCATCTTGTGCTGCGCTTGTTGTTGCTTCTATCTCCTCTTTTGGAATCAACCATGACTTCACTGCCATGTTGTTCCCTTTGCTTGTCAGTTCAATGGGGATCTTGGTTTGCTTGATCACTACTCTCTTTGCTACTGACATCTCTGAGATTAAGGCAGTTAAGGAGATTGAGCCGGCTTTGAAAAACCAGCTTATCATTTCAACTGTTATCATGACTGTTGGAATCGCATTAGTGTCGTGGATTGGTTTACCATCTTCCTTCACCATCTACAACTTTGGGACACAGAAAGTTGTGAAAAACTGGTAAGATCCTTGACTGGTTGCATCTGTTTGCTTGTCTGTGAACCCTTTTGTCCAAGTGCATCATTGCTTTTACTTTGAAATCGCAGGGAGCTATTTCTCTGTGTAGCTGTTGGTCTCTGGGCTGGACTTATTATCGGCTTCGTTACTGAATACTACACTAGCAATGCATACAGGTAAAGAGACTATTGGCTTTGATACTTACAATCTCGTCTTTCAGCGTGGCTTGGCTTCTTTGATGACCAATTAGATATGTATCCTTGTGTACTTTGCAGCCCTGTGCAAGATGTGGCAGATTCATGCAGAACAGGAGCAGCAACCAATGTTATATTCGGACTTGCTCTTGGATACAAATCCGTCATAATTCCAATATTTGCGATTGCTGTTAGTATATTTGTTAGCTTCAGCTTTGCTGCGATGTATGGTGTGGCTGTTGCTGCTCTAGGCATGCTCAGTACTATTGCAACTGGTTTGGCGATTGATGCTTATGGTCCAATCAGTGACAATGCTGGTGGTATTGCTGAGATGGCTGGAATGAGCCACCGCATCCGGGAAAGAACCGATGCTCTTGATGCAGCTGGAAACACCACTGCCGCTATTGGAAAGGTACCATGATAAAACCTTCTTTTTTTCTCAGAGCTGTACGGTAAAACCACAGAGCTTAAACTCGTGGTTTGTTATAACAGGGATTTGCGATTGGTTCTGCTGCTCTAGTGTCATTGGCTCTGTTTGGTGCATTTGTGAGCCGAGCAGGGATACAAACAGTGGATGTATTGACCCCAAAGGTAGTGATCGGTTTGCTTGTTGGAGCAATGCTTCCATATTGGTTCTCTGCGATGACGATGAAGAGCGTGGGAAGTGCAGCTCTTAAGATGGTGGAAGAAGTGAGGAGGCAGTTCAACACCATCCCAGGACTCATGGAAGGTACCGCAAAGCCCGACTATGCCACATGCGTCAAGATCTCAACTGATGCTTCCATCAAGGAAATGATTCCTCCTGGTGCACTTGTCATGCTTACTCCTCTGATTGTCGGTTTCTTCTTTGGCGTCGAGACCCTCTCTGGTGTCCTAGCTGGCTCCCTTATCTCTGGAGTCCAGGTAATAAATCCCTGTGAATAAAAACCTGGTAAAGCAGAGTTTCCATATACAGGTTCTCACTGAGGTTGTCGGGTTATATAAACAGATTGCAATATCAGCATCTAACACTGGCGGAGCCTGGGACAACGCCAAAAAGTACATCGAGGTAAGCAAGCCTTTCAAAGAAGTTTCACTTTTGTTCCTGTGAAACAAACAAATCAGTGAGATTTATTTAACGGTTGTGAAACCATGAGCAGGCGGGTGCATCAGAGCACGCGAGGAGCTTAGGACCTAAAGGGTCAGAACCACACAAGGCTGCAGTAATAGGTGACACAATAGGAGACCCATTGAAGGATACCTCAGGACCGTCGCTAAACATACTGATCAAGCTAATGGCCGTTGAGTCGCTAGTCTTTGCTCCTTTCTTTGCCACTCATGGAGGTTTCCTCTTCAAGATCTTCTCGTGAAGTAGGTTAATAGTATATATATAAGCCTATCTCTCAACTCTTTTTGGCATAGCTTTTTGTTTCTAGGATGTGCTATAACTTCCATATCTGCTGTCTAAATATCAGAAAAAACGTTTCTTATATATTAAGGGATACAAAACTTCGAAGTAACAGATCCATACTCATAATACATTGGCCAAGTATCACTAGACTTGAGTTTCAGATGATAAGTTCTAAGAAAAAGATTGAAACAAGATTGGAACACTAACAACAAGATTGGAACACTAACCTTGAAGCAAAGATTTATATCTCTCCTCTGTATCCACCAGAGCCAAAATAGTCTTTTCTTGAATTGGAAATGGCCACACTCTTCTGATGCTCTAGCTTTGGACAGTCTCTAATACGATGTCCGAGACCACCACAATAAGCACAACCTTTGACACCACTTGCATTAGCAATGGTCTCAGCTTCTTCCATTGGATCACTGAGCTCAGCAAGTACAGGCGGAATCCTCTGTTTAGCTTCTTGTAACAAGTGTTTCAAATCCAGCAGCGTAGTTTCGCTTTGGTTCTTGTTTATAAACGTAGTTGCTATCCCAGTTTTCCCACACCGACCTGTTCGTCCTATCCTGTGCACATAGTTCTCAATCTCTGCAGGCATGTCGTAGTTGATTACGTGTTGTATATCAGGGAAATCTAAACCCTTTGAAGCAACATCGGTTGCGACCAAGACGTCTTTCTTCCCAGCTTTGAATGAGGATATGGCGTACTCTCTGTCTTCTTGATCTTTTCCTCCATGGATGGCCACTGCCTCAACTCCTTTCAGTAACAAGTACTCGTGAATATCATCAACATCTGCTTTATTCTCGCAGAATATTAAAACTGGTGGAGAGGTTTTCTGGAGACACTCGAGGAGGTAAACAATCTTTGCTTCTTGTTTCACATACTCTACCTCCTGGATCACATCGAGATTCGCAGCTCCAGCTCTTCCTACGTTGACAGTTACAGGTTTCACCAAAGCACTTCTGGCAAAGATTTGAATCTTTGTGGGCATTGTGGCAGAAAACAGAAGAGTTTGACGCTGAGACTTAAAGTGGTCAAAGACTTCCCTTATGTCATCTTCGAAACCCAAATCAACCAACCTATCTGCCTCATCCAGTGTCAGGTACCTATATCAGGAAAACAAGAAGGTAAACATCCTTGTCATCTAACATTATCTGAATTTGAAATTACACAGTACAGAACCAAGAATACATCAAAATATAGATGAATTTTAGAAAGAAACATGTGAGCTAAAAATTTGGCCAGAGAAAAGAAACACCATATCGAATCATGCAATGAAGAGCACACATTGCAACGCTCTATACAATCCTATCGATCTCCCACACTTATCAGAAACAGATACTCCCAAAGAATCTAACGCCAGAATAAGTAAATAACTCAAAAATGAGAACATAAGATCAAAGCCAGGCACTAGTAGCAAACATATTCCAATCAGGTTGACTAATCATTTTCAAAGAAACTAGTTTTACCTGCAAGCATCTAAGGTCATCTTTTTCTTGGCGAGCAAATCCTTTAACCTCCCAGGGGTTGCAACAACGATGTGAACACCTCTCTTCACAACCTCCAACTGAGATCTCATATCAACTCCTCCGATACACAGCAACGACCTCAATGGCGGGTAACCAGCCTCAACCAGAGGAGTCACAAATTGCTCAACCACTTCATAAGTCTGCCTAGCTAGCTCTCTAGACGGGCAAACAATAAGCCCAATAGGACCTTCTCCAGCACCAATAGGCATCATCATCTCCTCCTGAAGAGCAATCATAATAATAGGAAGCACAAAAACCAAAGTCTTCCCCGAACCCGTGAACGCAATCCCAATCATATCTCTCCCAGACAAAATCACAGGAAGACCCTGAACTTGAATCGGAGTCGGCTGCACAATCCCTTTCTCCTTAAGCTTATCAAGAACAGGTCTAGGAAACTTCATATCCTTAAAGTTCTTAATCGGCGGAGGAATATCATCACCATTAACAATGATATGCCATTGCTTCCTAATCAAATCTCTCTGTTTATTCGACATCTTCCTAATATGCAAAGGAGGTTTCCAACCAGTTAACAATGGCTCTGTATAAGTTATACCTTTAGCTAATTCACGAACAGACATAAGCGTCTTCTTATCAGATAAATGCTCCATCATCTCTTTCTCTTGCAATATGATTTGCTCAGTAGCACTAACTTCAGGAACTTCTCTCTTAAGCTGAGTTGCTTGAACGAGTAAACTAGGTTTAGCTTCAGCTAGCTTCTCCTTCGCAGCTTCTTCTTCCATCTCCGTGACTTTCCCTTTCCGCTGAAGTATCTTCTGCGCTTCCATAGCTCTACGCTTCGCCACTGGAACATACTCAACGTAATCATCATCTTCTTCCATGATTCCAAGCGAAATCAAAACCTAATCAAAGCTTAAAATCAACAGATTTTTGCAGATCTCTCTCTCTATCGAATCGCAAAATCTCTAGGTTTGTCTCACGAAGAAGAAATAATTAAAAGAGGAAGAAGAAGAAGCAGATAGATATAGTCTTCATGGGCCGTTAATGGGCTTATTGTTTATGTCTTTATTGGGCTTTTTGTTCGATTTGGTCAACAAAAGAAAACTTTTAACTCAAGCAATTTATTTAGAAACTGTTTCATCGTTTTAAGATTACATTTTAATCCAATGAACTTTGTTAGAGTGTTTTCTTCTACTAAAAAAATCTAAAAACAACAGAAGATGTTTGATATATATATCATCGTTGAAGCTGTTCAGAGGCAGGAGCTCCTGGAGCTGAAGGTGTAGCCGCGGCCACGGAGGTACTGACTGAACCATTCTCAGGCGGTGGAGCCGTTCCCCATTTACCTTCTGACTCAAGCGGCTCGAATATATGGACACCACCGTCTGATAAACCCACTGCAAACATATTTGATTCTTGCGGATGAGCTGCAATCACCAGCGGATGGACATTCGAGTTGCTGTTTTGCAGATAAACACACAATATAGATTCAAGATTTGCTCTGTTTTCTTTCTTAACCGAATCAATCAAGATTTGCTCTGTGTTTTTTAATTCGTTTGACATTTACTTACCCGAGAGAAGCTGGCAAATACGCAGAGGGATAGACTCTGCAACGCAATCTAAGGTTTGCAGAGCTAAAGACACATATTGTAGCATCCATGAACGTTGCGTATATCAATTGACTGTCGCATGAGAATGTGGCGTGCGTGATTGGAGCTGATGATTCACGCACAGGCCACTGAAAACAAAACATAAAGGGATTCAGATACAAGGAGACCTATAGATTTTGGATGAAGAGATAGAGATAGAGAGAGAGAGTACTTGTTTCATGCATTCAAGCTTGGTTGTTTCGTATATGGCGAGCTGAGTTTCATGAACCACGAGGAAATGTACTTGATCTTGATGAAACTGAACACGCGTGTCTGAAAGTGCACTTGTCGTTGATCTTCCCTGTGGAATCTGCAGAACTTTGCTTTTCTGCTTCTCCCATCCATCCGTGTTCCATACACAAAGCTGCACAAGTATATAAAAACCGCAATAAGACTTTTTTGGTTCTTTTCTTCATCATCTGAATTCTTGATTGAGATGTGATGAATAAAGCAAGCACCTGAGCGTCTGCTCCAGAAGAAACCAGAACGTTTAGTACATTGGAGAAGGCGAGTCCGGTTATTCTCTTAGAATGTCCTTTAAGCTTGCTCTTGACCTCATCAACACGAACGTTGTAAATCTGTATCGTACTATCATCCATTCCGATTGCAATTATATTATTGTCTTGAGGGTGAAAAGCCAGAAACGTTGCAGCAGGCGGAGGCGGCATGAATGTAGCCATTGTCTGCACTTAGCCAACAACATAAATCAAATATCACAAAAATGAAACAATGTTTGTATTCATTACACCCTCTTTAGCTAGGATTTGTACCTTAAATGTCATCATATTAAACAAAGAGATCTTTCCTCCGGAAGCTGACATCACATATGAATCATTCTTGGATAAAGCAAAACACGGTACAGCTTCTTCTGAATTAGTTTCAGTAACATCATTTGTCATTAAGATCCCGCTCGCTGGTTGCCACTGCTGAGGAGGTAAAGAAGCTGTGGCCTATACAAAACAAAACAAAAACGGTTTTCTCATCATTTCACCTCTTTGGCTCTTTTAGCAATGTTAAAGGTAAATATTAGACCATATGTACCTTTCCAGTTGTGTTACGGTCATTTCGCTGCCATTTCCAAAGTAGATGAATAGCATTTGATGCCAATGCCAGAATCGCATTTCCAGAATTTGTGAAAATCAACCTCGATATCTGCAAAGTTTTCGAGTCATTAGAGAATCAAAGCCATATATAGTACAATTAAGAAGTCTCTGTGTTGGTACCTTGGTGACTCTAATATTCTCAGGGAGTCTCAACGAGCGGCATTGAGAGGGTTCACCGACTTCTGTGAGCTTCCATATCTTAGATTTATCATTTGATTCTTCAGTGATCACTGGCTTTACATCCACCATATTCCGCGAGTCTCCATTCTGTTAAAAAGGAAAGCGAGGAGCTGAGGAATCACGATGATTGGACACAGAACAAAAAATAGAAAATACTGAAGGAAAGATAAAAACCATACGATTTTTCCTACCATCCCGGGGATGGAACCTCCAGATGCAGGTCTCTCTGGCACCGCAATGTTGTTAATCGCAGGCTGCAAATGTGAACGAAAAATTGAGTGTTGTAGAAGTTTGTCGGGGTTAGCAATTTGCCTGTTGAAGATCCAAAGAGCAAAAAATTCAGTACCTTGGAGGATTCAGAAGATAAGTTCTCGACCGTGTGCAATAGCCTTAGACCATCTGTGTTTGCCAAAACCTTGATCATATTGTCATTTGCAGAAACAGCCAAGAGAGAGCCCTCCTTGTTAAACCGGATCCGTGGGCTTGCCTACAAAATATATAGAGCCATGATGACTGCAAACGAATAGATTCGGTTTCAAGGAAAATCGAGAGACTATGCTCACATACCTGAAGCCCCCCCTCGGCATCAATGGCAGTCAAAAGCTGTATATTGTCCATATCCCAGAACTTAATGGAGAAGTCATCACCCGCAGCAAGATATCGGTTTTTAGTAGTATCAAACTGAACAACACCGAGAGAACGCTTGTGGAATCCTTGATAAGTTCTCTTAACCGCACCTTCACTTTCATTCCACTCAACTATGTATGAATCTCCATCTTTACTCGTCCCACAAGAAAATAGCCTATCAATGTGAATAAAAAATTTACATCATGACCACGACATAGGAACAGAACCAAGCTTAGAAATTATGAGAATCATATGCTATATAACCTAGTTCCATCAGCACTATAGGCCATCGTTGTACACCAACGACCAGGAGCTTCGTAGTCTACCCGAGAACCCATATTATCATATAACCAAGCTTTTATTTTCCCGTCAAGCGCAGTTGAAAAGATGAACTTGAACACATAAAGAAATAATCAAGTCAATACCAAAATCAAATTGAATAAAACCATGTACTATTATTGCTACTCACCTGAATATTTTCCTTGTAGTGAGGACAAATAGAGTAAACAGGAGCTTCGTGGCCTTCAAAAGTATGCCGTTTTACACCCGTTGCAGCATCCCAAACCTTAATTTAAGGTACCAATAAGTCACTTCCCCGAGTCCCAACAAAAAGAGTTATATGGTAAGGAAGCTAAAAAGACTGAACCTTGATGGTTTTGTCATCACCACAAGTAGTAACACATAGCTGCTTGTTTGGAGTAGAGAATGCAATGTCATTCACACCACCAACATGAGCATCAATCTGAAACCAAAAAAGTTGCTTTTAATTACCGGAATGAAAGAAACGCTCATTAAAATGTTGTAAACCATTATAACACCTCGAGGTGTTGCCTTATATCTTCGCCACCATGATAAGAGTATAACTGTACAATATGTCTCGAATAAGCAACTCCTGCAGTTGAAAATTTACATACGATCATCCAAAGCAGTTGACAGAGCATTTCTAATATCAAATCTTACCGAATAAAGAACCATCCGGGCTCCAAATCACACGGTTGACAGAAATGACAGGTTCTTTCACCAAAGCAGCCTAGATAACAGAAATTTTGGTCATGGAAGTTTCAAATATATTTATATATATAGATTTTAAGATTATGGTTGCTTTTCTGAAAGAAAGGCACCTACCTGCAAGGGCATTGAACATTTACTTAAGTCCCAAACTTTGAAACTCTTCTGTACTAGGCGTTCTCGAGAACCAACTTCCCAGAGCCCAATATCCCCTACGTTTGTACCAACTGGAACAATGCAAATTTAAAGCAAATAACTTCGAAATTAGAAAATTTCTGATGATGTCAAAGACAAAAGATAAGCATAGAGAGTAAGACAATATACCTAGTAGCAGAGTCTGTTTAATTGGATGGAAATCCATGCTCATGGGAGATGAGCCCTGGCTCAACGTTCTTGCTACTGTCTTAGGCAAGTCATCAGGTGCTTTAAAGGTTTGAGTATGACCATGGGCCTGCCCCGGAAATGTCATTGGTAACATGTTAGCGCCTAGATTCACCTACATATGGGAGGGAGCAAAGAAGAAATACGTTTAAACTAAACATTACCAGTAGAGTAACATATATTTATGCTTCTTATTTTGTTACCTCGTCAGATATTCCCATAGGTCTTGTTCTTTTTGAGACATGGTCCGAATCACCTGATGGATAGTCTACAGCGGAATTACTTGGAGGAGTTCTCGGGTGCTTCAAGGCTGCTAAGACCAAAATATGAGAAAATGTTACATAGATCACATGTGAAAGTTTAAGGTCCTGGAAAAGGCAAGGACAAACTTTGAAAGACAATAGTTTCACACAGCTCCGAAGGAAAACAATTACCTTGGATGGATGGAGCACCGAGAGCTATGGCTCCTCCAGACACAGCTGGATGAGGGACAGAGGAAGGACTAGACATCCAACCAGCAAGAGGTGTCGGAACCTGGGAAGGTGTTGGTTGAAACGGCTGGAGACATAGAGGCAAATCAAGCACACCCATGTAAATTTGCAACTACAGAACTCGGACCAAAGTCAGTAGAAAATCAGCTGGACTAACTAACCCCGTGTGCGCCTAAAGGAGGGAATCCCCCGGCTTTTGGCAATGATCCAAGCAGCGGATTGCTGACAGGGGACGGTGCTCGTGCATCATTTGGCAGACGACAAGAGTGATCCACAAAGAGAGTCTTTATATCAGGATTTGGTCTTGGGTTTTTACAAAGCTGATGTTGCCAGTTTAAGCTGCAAGTTATGCAATCGCGTAGAAACCATGAGTGAAAGGCTTGAAGCAGTGAAAAAAATGAAGTGAACAACTGAGGAAGATCATTCCATACCTCTGGTTAATCAGCGTCCTGAGCCGTGAATTTCTAAGGGTAGGAAACTGAAGTTTATCACGGAATAATGGATTCGCTTCAATCAACTTTTTAAGTTCCACCAACATTATAGCTCTAGCTGACTTTGTATCTCCATACTTAGATAACTGCTCGTTCTCCCTGAAAAGTTCACCAGCACAAACGGTAAAACAGACCTTTTACACTTACTTAAAACCACATACGGCTTAGCTTACCGAAAGTTCTCTAAGGTCAAGAGCTGAGTGATTTCCTTGAAAAGCTCTTCGTTAAAAGTGGAAAACACTTTCAAATCTTTCACTAAAATTTCTACAGCCTTTGGACGATCATGCCTACAAACAATCGTAAAATCAAACAACAATTCTTGCTTGTTTGTTTGCTTTATCAACTCTCACAAACCAATACTTACTTATCCAAAGCCTCAAGATACTTCTGTTTCCTAATCTCGAAGAATATCTTCATGGAGTATCTATTATCATCTACTTTAGTAAAACCAGAGAGATACTTCTCCACTTCATCCCAATTCCCATTCTGAACCTCGTCCTCAAAATACTTCATATTGAAGAAAAATCCTGATTCTTGTTCAAGCCTAATTTTCACAAGAAAGTAATCAAATTTACTACTAATATTGATTTAGACAGACTTTGATTAGATCCAAACGGTACAGAGAAGAGAAAGAAGAAGACTTTACTTATGAACAGTCTCTTTGAACTTCTCTTCATCTAGAAACTGTAAGATCAAGAACACAAGCTCTCTACTAAGAGAGGACATGTTGTTGATTTTCACTCCCTCTGACAAATTTTTTAACTCAGATTCACAAAACCCACCAAATATATATCACCAGATCTGCCAAAATAAAATAAAAAACAAAAATTTAATGGCGGCTATAACCATGGAAGAACATCATCATCATCATCCAAAACAGAGTTTTCAAATATTCCTGGAAACAATTAAAATAAAACTTTAAAAACAAAAAACGAAAATGGGAGTTTCGAAATCTAATACCCTTAGATCTTCATACCATTTCCAGAAAAATCTCTAACAAAAAAGCAAAAAAAAAAACCCAGAAAACAAAAATTCAAAACGAGTTAAGTTCCAATAAACGGATGCAAAAACCCAGAAGCGTGAAGCTTTTACTTACCAAGAAGAAGAAGAAGAGAGAAAGAGAGAGATCGATTTCACAAGAAAGGCCACAGCTTTGAGTTTCTCTCTCCTCAAATGAAAGATTTTGGATTTTTGGACTCTCTTTTTTTCCAAAAAAAAAAAACAACTTTTCTCTCTCTTCAATAGAGAGTGATAAAACTACTTACTTATAACACGATAAGGAAGCTGATCGTGATAAGTAAAACAGCTTATGCATAAGTACAGTTAAAATCAAGACATACGACTTAGCCGGCTACAATTCTCAACGCGATCGGCTCGGAGACATGATCTTCTGTTACACGACAAGGTTTACACCTTCGTCGATAACCGTCGATCTGGTACGATAAAACCATAAGATACTAATCTAACGGTTTTATATATGTCCCCACGAGATCTCTCGCAACACGACAAAGCTTTTACGTTCGTAGATGTATGTGCGTACGTATGTAATCGCATTATGGCTAATTAATTAGCCATAATAAATTTCATTACTGCTTTTTAAAAACAAAGTTGAAGTTTATCGATAAGTAACAACTATAAGTCTATAACACAAATTTAACCGAACACATGAACATAGAGACACTGTAAATAGACTTAAAACCAAAGCATGCAAGCACTTACATGCTTTAGTTGAAAGTCCACGAGACAGAAACTGTCGAAGTAGAGAGAAGCCATCGCTCGAAATGCACGTAGGATTGATGCTAATGACCTTCCTTCCTTTTTTGCATGTTCATTTCTCTATAGTCTATAATATACCAACACACCTTCCACTTTTCTTGGAAGTTATGGCTTTCTCCACGACTCTTCTTGACGAGAAGAGAAACAATCATGTCTTGTCTTAATTATAATGGTGGGTAAGCTCCATGATTAACCCATTAAAAATCAAAAAAATTTATGTGATAAGGTTCAAAATAAACGTCTATAAGATATCTAGTGTTGTGTTGTTTAGCATAGCTTTTCTTTTTGTTAGTTTAGCATAAAAATGACACTAGAAGCATCGAATTTGACGTCATCTCTTTAGAATGTTGGCACCAAAAAGAAGAAGAAAAAACAATAGTTTGTTTAAGAATTACGATGGTTCCTTTTTGCTTAGGTTATGGGTGCACAAGAAAAGTATAACTTTATTCTTTTATTTTATACGATCATTGTTTTTCCACTAGCTCCGAAAATGTAAATGGATATGTAAATTAAAATGGATATATTATAACATAATTATACATAGGTTTATGTATTAAATTTACCATTACATCCATTAAAACAAAGCTCAATTACTTTTTGTAATCGATTTTGTCTGTCCATATTTTAAGAGCAAAAAGATGAATTATTATTTAACAAAAAAAAAGAGAAGAATTATTTGGTTTTGGTAGGTCAACGTCTGATTATCAATCAAAAGTTAGTAAAGGAACATTAACAATGAAAATGAAAGCTATAAATAAAGATGTCAAAATCAGACAACAACTCGTCGTCAGTCACAGTATCATACGTTTCATTATGAATCACTTGATACATGCGCATGATGTAATTATTACTTATTCATCACCTTCGATTTTTTTTTACATCACTTAATATTACGATTATAAATCTAGTTTAATGCATATATATATATATGCATATATGACTATAAGTTTTTTTTGATTGATTAGGTTTTAAATCTATATACTCCTTATTCGATATTTTTTATTTGGTAACTATGCAATAACAAAAGAAAATTATAAAAACTATTTCCTATTAAATGCTTTTCAATAATAAAATAGATTTATCAAGAACACTTTGATTTTCATATGTATTCTCAACCACATTTAAAACTTTATTCAAAAACCTTTTTTGATGATATTTTGCCCTTTACAAAGCATTAGAGATCCTAAATGTTTGTTTTCTATAAAAGTTTTAAGCTAGATAAAATATGACAAACCAAAAACATACTTCTACTAGTTAAATAAGTGGACATATTTTTAATTTGATCAAATGGACATTAAAGGATGGTGGTTACTACTCACTCAAATTTTTTATTAGTACTAATTATTTTAAAGTCTCTGGCCAAAAGTCTAACGAGATAATTAAATTCTCATGAAGATGTTTCCTCGTGGTTTATCTATTTAATCATTCTCGAATGACACCTTCATCGACATATATGTACACAAGCCCCACTGCAAAATCTAAGTATAGATACTCTCTTCAATTAATAATTTATTCGTTAGAATATATTTATGATTCCTATACAAATCATTGTGATCATTATATATGACCATGTTATTTTGTTCTTTGCTTATTTTATTGAAATTGATTTTTAATGCCCATATGATCTCAAAAATTAGGTTTACTAAATTTGTTTATTGTCCCACGAAAGAGAAATTTTCTATACTTTAAAAGTATTTTTTCATCAATTGATAGTAATTTGTAAAAGACTTTAATTAGTTGAAAATATTTGAATCAAACGAAGATTATTAATTGATTGTTTGTGAAAACGTTTAATTAGATTAAAAAATATCTTTATTATAAAACATTCATCGTATTTAGAATACATTCGTGTGAAAAGTTTATAAAATCTTAGTATCAATATTTGAAACTTTCATTTCTTATTTGATTAATATTTGAAAAGATGAAGGTAGATGAAAAGAGAAGGGACCATATAGGTTTTCCACTAATGTATGTTCCCTTCTCTTTAGAAGATTAATTGCTTTTGCTATTTTAATAAGTATGATTATGATTCTTCAATTATACTATATAGTCTTCTCATCTATGTCTCGGTAAGAATATATTGATTGGTCTTTCATGGAAAAGTTGTCGGTTGTCCTTGACTTTATTAATTTCCGAAACTATAATTATTTGCACTATTATTAGTTCCAAATTTTTTTAAAATACTACTCGTTTTGTATCATATAAGTTATATTTTTGTTGTTATTTTTGTTTTGCATGAATTGATGCTTTCATTTTTTTTTGACCATTTATAATACGCAAATTATTTCACTATTAGCTGAATAATTTTATATATAAAGTTTTTATTATATACATTATGAAAAATTTAACTAGGCTTATTTAAACTATGTTTTGTTTTAAAATTTTAAAATATCACTTACTTTAAAACAATAAAAGAATATTTAGAAATGGGCCTAATAAAAACCAAACTTTAGTTAGATGGGCCTATGAATCGATGATTTAGCGGCCCGTTAAATCGGGTTCCATAAAACGAGTCGGGTCGTCGAGAGCGATGAACATTTCGGAATTTTTGGATTCGGAACTGAAGAAGGAGCGAGTCAGGGTTTTAACTCGGTGATCGTCGGAAGAAGCGGTGGTGATTCGTCGCGTTTGATCAGTCCTTGGTATCGTCTCCTCTTGTTTTGCCTTCGTGATCCTGTTTTGGCTCGCGTTGTTCATGCGGTTTCGCTTTTAGACGTAAGCATCCTCCCATTTCCAGGATCTGTGTCGATTAAGAAATCCAAATCGTTGATCTTCGTTCTGGTAGAAACTTTATCTACATCACTATGGAATTCAAACGTATATACTCGAATTCTACTGCATAGCTAGATTTTGGATCACTAGTGTTGATGATGTGAGAAATGAAATGCAGATTGTCGTGGATATGATGATTTTCTAGCTTAGCTTCAGATACAGCTCCTTTTGTGACTGTGTCATCAGATTTCACTTTAGTTAGGATTAGCGCAGACTTATAAGAAGAGTCAAGATGAATACTAAACTTGAGATCTGTGTTTGTTTTTCTTTGATTCTGTATTTTCAGGAGACAAAAGATTTCTTTTCCATTTGAAGATACGGGATCGAATGGCTAACACTGCCTGCTTTATAATCGTGGGTCGGAATGATATTCCCATCTACGAAGCTGAAGTTGGATCTGCTGCTAAAGTACATTTCCTACTCTACTTTCACTTCTATATCCGTGGCTCTTATATATCTGTAATCGAGTATGAATCGTTGAAGTCTGTGGTACTCGTCCTGCTTTTTTGCATCATTCTCCTCAAAAAATTTTGCACCCATGTTCTGTTGGATCCATAATTTTAGGTTCTGAATCTTTGACATGATAAACACTGCATACTTTAAGCTCCTTCTTGACTTTTGTTTCATGGCCATAGTCTAACATTGCTTACATTTACAAAACCAAGCAAGAAGGTCTTTATCTCTAAGATCTTCTAAGCTTGCTTAGTACGAATTGCTTGACTAATCAGTATCGGGTCTCTTGTATGGCTATTGATCCTTGCTTAATCTCTGTTCTTCTCATCAACCTGCTATATGTATGTTTCAATCATTATAGCAATTGGTTTGTGGTTTAATTTATAACTTGCTCCTCGTCAGTCTCACACACCTTTCTCTCCGTTTGACAGAGAGAAGATGCTGCTCAGTTGCATCAATTTATATTACATGCAGCTTTAGATGTCGTCCAAGACCTAGCATGGACTACAAGTGCCATGTAAGTAAAGTCCCTTGTGAAATTGAAATATTTACTTCGTTCAAGGATTCATCTCATTACAATATAACTCTTCAGGTTCTTGAAGTCAGTTGACAGGTTTAACGATCTGGCTGTGTCAGTGTATGTTACCGCAGGCCATATCCTTATACTTCATACCAAAATAGCAAAGTGCACATACTTTTTCTTCTCTTCTTAATCCATCCATTTGAGTAAAGTCTTGCTTAACAGATTCCTCCAAATTCTCAAATGTTTGTTCCTTCCTTAACTTATCAACACATACTCGACTAATGCTCCTTCATGATTCACGCAACGAGGACGGCATCAAGAGCTTCTTTCAGGAGGTGCATGAGCTCTATATAAAGGTAACACTTTGGTATGAAAACTGATTCTGTTGCAACCATAATTAGTAACAGATTCAATTGCATTGCCATCGCGTTTGCTCGTGCAGATTCTTCTGAACCCCTTATATCTGCCCGGTTCTCGCATCACATCGTCGCATTTTGACACCAAAGTACGTGCACTTGCAAGAAAGTATCTATAGAGAGAAGATGAAGCTTCTTTCTGCATTTGGTAAAGCTCCCAATTTTCTTGGGTCCATGTTTGTTTTTTTTTATGTTTAATGTCGTCTTTTTTTTGGTTACTCGTAATACATCCTCAATATAGTTTGTAATGATTTTATAATTTATTTTTTGTTGAGTTTAAACATCAAGTAAAGTGAAAAGAAAGGAATAATAATAAACAAAGACTTTTCCTTTGCATTGAATCCATTAGAAAATAAGCTAACATGTACATGTCTCTTATCTTATTTTCAGCTTACTTAACTTAATGGGAAACTTTTAATTTCTAATCACCAATTAATAACATACTTTATTGAAGTAAAAAGAAATATTATTTATTTAATAAAGTCGCCACGTGTGAATTAAAAGAGCCAATAGTAAGATACAAGTTGCTTCCCTCCTCCAAAAAACTATCTCCTTCTCTCTCTTTCTCTCTCTCGCCGACGAGGCAGGAAGAACGACCAATTGCGACGTTGACCCTTAACCAGAGATTCAGCAAATTTGATTTTTTTTTGTTTGTTTGAACAATCTCTATCTTTCTCTCTTTCCGTAGTGAAAAAGTCTTCCCCTTTCGTCTTCTTCAATCTCAGATCATTTGTGAGTTCATCTCAGATCTAGCGAATGGATAGCAGTTACTCTGTGATTTCAAAGAACTCTTACGTTGAGTTACAGAAACAAACGGATCATGAGAACCCACGAAAACCCACAACCAAATTGCTTCCTTCTGATGAAGAAAGCTTCGTCAATGATTTTGACGATTCCCTTAATGGTGGTGTTGCCCATGAAGAAGATGGTGATGATGAGGATGATCTTGATTTCGATGTCGCTGTTGGAAAATCGAATCAAGGATCTGGGATCTACGGTGCTGTTTTTAACCTCACCACATCGATTATCGGCGCCGGAATCATGGCATTGCCGGCGACGATGAAAGTTCTCGGCTTGATTCTAGGGTTTGTTTTGATTATCCTAATGGCGATTTTGTCTGAGATTAGTGTTGAGCTTTTGATTAGATTCTCAGTTCTTTACAAATCCAGATCTTACGGCGAAGTTGTTCAATTCGCATTGGGGAAAACCGCTAGGGTTTTGTCTGAGATTTGTATCATTGTTAACAATGGTGGAGTTCTCGTTGTTTACCTTATCATCATGGGTGATGTTATGTCTGGTTCTCTTCATCACATTGGGGTTTTGGATCAATGGTTAGGAAATGGATTCTGGGATCATCGTAAAGTTTTGATTTTGATTGTTATGGTCATCTTCTTGGCTCCTCTTTGTGCTTTAAACAAGATTGATTCCTTGAGCTTAACCTCAGCTGCTTCAGTTGCTCTTGCTGTTGTGTTTGTGGTTGTTTGTTTTGTGGTTGCAACGATCAAGCTTATCGAAGGAACTATCGATCCTCCAAGGATGACTCCTGATTTCGGTTCCAAGAAAGCGATATTGGATCTTCTAGTGGTCATTCCGATAATGTCAAATGCTTATGTTTGTCATTTCAATGTCCAGCCAATCTATAACGAGCTTGAAGGTCGATCTCCTCATAAGATGAACCGTGTTGGGAGAATCACAACAGCTATTTGTGTTGTTGTTTATGCTTCAACTGCTATATCAGGTTATCTCCTTTTCGGTAAGGACACCGAAGCAGATATCTTAACCAACTTTGATCAAGATCTTGGTATTCGTTTCAGCTCTGCTGTGAACTACATTGTGAGGATCGGATACATTCTTCATCTAGTCCTCGTCTTCCCTGTGATCCATTTCTCCTTGAGAGAAACCGTCAATACCTTATTGTTTGAAAGTTCGCCTCCTCTTGCCGAAAGCAAAAAGAGATCTTTGGGACTTACAGTGATCTTGTTGGCTCTTATTTATATTGGCTCGACGATGATCCCAAATATATGGACTGCTTTCAAATTCACAGGTGCAACATCAGCGGTTTCACTTGGTTTTACATTCCCTGCTCTCATCGCATTACGGTTAGGGAAACAGAGCAGCAATTCATTAAGCCTCGTGGAAAGATCTGTATCGTGGTTGATGCTAGTTTTGGCAGTAGTGGTTAGCATTGTGGGAACCATTGGCAACATTTACAGCATCAGGAGCAAATCAGATTGATACAGTTTTTTAGCTTGTTTCAGGATCTTGTAGATTGATACAATCAGAGATTCTCAGTCCAGTACCGAACCCGGAAGTCTTCAGTTTTGTGACTTTAGGATCCCAAACAATGGCGTTTGTTCAGGCTGCGCCTAAGGACTTTCCGGTTTGTGAATTGTTTCAGGTAATGTCATACCCATATGGCTTCTATGTATACAAACCAGATTCTTATGATTATTATATATATACGCAATTTTGCTACTTGTTACAAACCATAGTATATCACCAAACTTTAAGCAAATCTCTTGATTCAAGTCTTACAAAGATACAAACAACATTACAACCTCATCGAGAAGCCGATACAATAGGATCTTTCAACCGGTTTCTAGGCCGGTTGAGATGCCGGAAAGGATACAAGGTTACATATCTAAGAACACATACCAAAAATATGACACATGATACAACAATAGGAGCTTATAATAAGGAAAAGTAGATATAGCATCTATGAATGAGTGTCTTTGTATATCTTCTTTCGTTTTAAACATTCTCTCTGGCTTTCACTGCTGACTGAGGCTGCAGCCGGAAAGAGCCAGATGCATAGAGAGCTTGATAAACCGGACGAATTCTCACTGTCAATATAACAGTCAGCAGAGTTCCAAGGCCACATACACCGGCTAGAACCAAGAAAGTTACCCTGAAGCAATCGGGACCAATGCAGGTTGAATTCCCTTGCTTATCAGCTTCCTTGTCGTAGATGTATCCAGCAAGTAAGGCCGAGAAAATGGTGGCGCCGATGGGGTTGGCTAGGAGTATGAAGTTGAAGTTGATTCCAAAATGTCTGAGACCAAAGAGCTCGGAGATGGTGGCGATTGATAAGAACTGAAACCCCATGCCTATCCCGATAAGAGCAGTCGCGATGTAAATGGTATGGTCGATGCCCATGGCGAAGAGGAGGAATGTGAATACCATCATTAGCTGTGCTGCTCCCATCCATAGTGTTCTAGGAAGCGTTCTTGACCTGAGGCAAAAAGAAGAACATATGGAACGGTTCTTTCTGAGAAAAAAGCAGAGATAGATGAGAGAGAGAGAGCCTTACTTTACAAAGTGCTCAGAAATGGCACCTGAAGACAGACGACCTACGAAGTTGAAGAAGCAGAAGAGGCTAAGGAGTATAGTTGTGTCCTCAATACCAAAAGCAAATCCAATCTGTGCCAAGTTGTTTGAGACCGTAATCCCTGAACCCATACCGAGGAAATAGGCAAACCAAAGGAGCCAGAAATCTGCCTTGACAAACACTTGGCCAAACTTGAAATCCTCACCTCTCCTTGGTTTTCTCTTCTTCTTCACCGCACCTTCTCCTTCAGCAAGGAGTATCTCCATATCCGTCGCTTCATCTCCCTCGAAGAGAGACCCGAGGTTTGAATCTGAGGTGGAAGGTATCAACAACGGTTCTTCCTGAGTTGACTCGCTTTCCTCTTTGGCTAAATTATCCGAAGAACCCGGTAGAGACCTCTTAGCATTCGAACGGAAAAGTGTCATCTTGACAGGAATCGCAAGAGGTGACATCAGAAACAACACCATAACAGCAACAAGAACATATCCAACTACACTCGGCAACGAAAACACCTCACTAACTACAGTCGTCACAACAAGATAAGCAGCAAGAAGTATACTTGTACCGAGCAGAAACGCAAAGTAAAAAGGCTCAGAAGGATCTTCACCGGTAGCCGGAATACAAGGACGGACAAAATACATCACAGTTAAACACAACACAGGGATACCAATAGTAAGAAACAGAAGCAGATTCGAAGCTGAATGGTGAAGCAACACACTGAACAAAACAGTGAAGGCTGCACCACTGATCCCAATATAGCCTTTGAGAAGTCCAGCCACAGGACCTCGGCTCATAGGAAAATTCCTCATATTAGTCACTAGTGATGCTGTGCCGAACCATGAACTACTATTAGTAGCTATAACTAAAGCAATAAATAGCTGCCAACAAACAAAGTCTTAGTGAGTTTCATTGATCAATCAGATCTCATCATCAGAGCAAGAGAATCAAAAATTAGCGAAATGGGTTTGATTCTTACCAGCCAAAAAGGCAAACTTTGAACGATTTGGTTGACGGAAAGCCAGAGAACGCCGTAACCAAGGAAACAAGAGGAAACTCCGATAAGAAGCATCGACCATGGAGGAAGCTTGTTACTTGCGTAACCAGGAAGAAGACCCATGTTTTCTCCTAAATCGCAAGCGACGCCGAGGATCGTGATCTGTTGCTGGTTAAACCCCAAAACCGATTTGAGTGCGGCGGAGTAAAGCGGGAACGTTGAGGCGTTTCCGGCGGACATCTGAACCCAAGCGGCGGCTGCTAATCCCACCCACGGTGGTCGACTTCCAGATTTCTCCACCAACTTCGGCATCTCCTTCTCCGATCTATCACTCTCTCTCTCTTCTTGGTTTAGTAAATCAAAATCATACACTCTCTTAAATGTTTGGTGTGTGTCTTCCTCTTATATACAAATTCTAACAATCTTCAAAATTAGAACCTTATTAAAGTTAAAAACATATTTAAAGCATACGTTATAATTTATTATTACAACTAATTTTTCTTTCCTTTTTTTAAAACAAAGTCGTCAATAAAAGCGTGATTAGTGACAGATCTCTACATTACTTTTAATTCTTTTAAATAATTGCAGAAATGAGTTCTATTCACAAGATAGTTCTAGTTTTTACATCATTTTAGGAAAATTAATTATGTTTTTTAGTTAAGCTAATTTAAATTATACTATATTCCTACTATATCTTTGTTTTGAAAATCAAAAATTAATTTTTTTTTGATGTCCTTAAGCAGAACAAAATAATTTGTTTTTTACCTTACAAAAAGAAAAAAAACAGAATAATTTGTTGTCTAGTGAAGATTGTGTTGATGTCACACATGACTATGAATTAGTCTCACGTGGACCATCCGATGTGCAATGACTTTTTTGGCATATTTTTTTTCTAACGATCCCATCTCCCAAAATATTAAAAGTATTTTAATTTAGTACTCCGACAATTTCTATATTAATATGTTATTAACAAAGTAATTATTCTATATAAAATACACAGAAACAAAACATAAATTGAGTCAAAAAAGGACAAATAAGTAGTAATTAATAATACTAATACGGATCCTAACTACTACGCGAAAATGTGACCGAACATGTGGACTCTTACACGGACCTCTAAGTACAAATAGGAACCAATAGAATTAGACAAATGTGAATAATATTAATATATAGACATCATTTCTATTTTTTAACAATTAATTATTTAAAACTTTATATGCGATCTAAAAAAGTGGAGTAACCGATATAAAATCTCTATTATGTAAAGAAACGGAGACAACAAAGGTTTCAAACCTCTTTAACCATAAACCTATGTAAGTGAATGACGCAACTACACATTAAAACAAGATTGTCATATTTGTTTGAATTTTTTTTCAAAATCGGTGGGTTAACCCCTATGAAAATATAGAGTTTTTAAGTAAATGCTCTATATACTGAAGTTTATACTCTTTAGTGTTTTTTTTTTAAATTTCTAACCACATTCTACATATATATTAATGTATTCTAAACTTTCTTTCATGGTACATGGGCATCGTTTCTACTTTTTTAATAATTAATTATTTAAAACTTCATATACGGCCAAAATAAATGGAGTAACTAATATAAAATCTCTATTATCTAAAGAAACGGAGCCAACAAAGGTTTCAAGCCTCTTTGACCATCATCCTATATAAGTGAACGATGCAACTATGCATTAAAAAAAGTTGTCATTTTTTTGAATTTTTTTCAAAATCAGTGAGTTAACCCCTACGCAAATATAGAGTTTTAGGTAAATGCTCTATAAACTGAAGTTTATACTCTTTATTGTTTTAAAAAAATTCTAATCACATTCTACATATATATTAATGTATTCTAGACTTTCTTTTATGGTACATGGACATCGTTTCTATTTTTTTATCAATTAATTATTTAAAACTTCATATACAGCCAAAATAAATAGAGTAACCGATATAAAATCTCTACTATCTAAAGAAACGGAGACAACAAAGGTTCCAAACCTCTTTGACCATCATCCTATGTAGGTGAACAATGCAACTATGCATTAAAACAAGATTTTCATTTTTTTGAATTTTTCTCAAAATCAGTGAGTTAACCCCTACGAAAATATAGAGTTTTTTGGTAAATGCTCTAAGAACTGAAGTTTATACTCTTTATTGTTTTTTAAAAATTTCTAACCACATTCTACATATATATTAATGTATTCTAGACTTTCTTTCATGGTATATGGGCATCGTTTCTACTTGTTTATCAATTAATTATTTAAAACTTCATATACGGCCTAAATAAGTGGAGTAACTGATATAAAATCTCTATTATCTAAAGTAAACGGAGACAACAAAGGTTCCAAACCTCTTTGACCACCATCCTATATAAGTGAACGATGCAACTATGCATTAAAACAAGATTGTCATTTTTTTGAAATTTTTTCAAAATCAGTGAGTTAACCCCTACGAAAATATAGAGTTTTAGGTAAATTCTCTAGAAACTGAAGTTTATACTCTTTATTGTTTTAAAAAAAGTTCTAATCACATTCTACATATATATTAATGTATTCTAGACTTTCTTTTATGGTACATGGACATCGTTTCTATTTTTTTTATCAATTAATTAATTAAAACTTCATATACACCCAAAATAAGTAGAGTAACCGATATAAAATCTCTATTATCTAAAGAAACGGAGACAACAAAGGTTCCAAACCTATTTGACCATCATCCTATGTAAGTGAACAATACAACTATGCATTAAAACAAGATTTTCATTTTTTTGAATTTTTCTCAAAATCAGTGAGTTAACACCTACGAAAATAGAGTTTTTTGGTAAATGCTCTACAAACTTAAGTTTATACTCTTTATTGTTTTTTAAAACTTTCTAACCATATTCTACATATATATTGATGTATTTTAGACTTTCTTTCATGGTACATGGGCATCGTTTCTATTTTTTTAACAATTGATTATTTAAAACTTCATATACGGCCAAAATAAGTGGAGTAACCGATATAAAATCTCTATTATCTAAAGAAACGGAGACAACAAAGGTTCCAAACCTCTTTGACCATCATCCTATGTAAGTGAACAATGCAACTATGCATTAAAACAAGATTTTCAATTTTTTTGAATTTTTCTCAAAATCAGTGAGTTAACACCTACGAAAATATAGAGGTTTTTTGTAAATGTTCTACAAACTGAAGTTTATACTCTTTATTGTTTTTTAAAACTTTCTAACCACATTCTACATATATATTAATGTATTTTAGACTTTCTTTCATGGTACATGGACATCGTTTCTATTTTTTAACAATTGATTATTTAAAACTTCATATACGGCCAAAATAAGTGGA